>PNEQ01016857.1:0-96836 GCA_003012365.1 Medauroidea extradentata
AATACTTTCGTATGTACGGGCTACAGTCCAAAGAGGTTTTATTTATGGTGGGTTGGCAAAAAAAAACCGCAACTCCACAGACTTAACTACAAATTATTCAAGACAGGCCATGAGAGTTATTTCGCGTGTACAGGCTATAGTCCAAAGAGGTTTAACTATAAGCAAGAAATAAAAAGGAAACAAATTTTGAACTATTTCATGTGTTACGAAAGATTATTCTCAAACACGTTTTATTTTTTATGGGCGAATTTCCAAAATTCGTTAAATTACTTTTTAGGTATTTACTTATGTTTCATTATAAGACAAAAGCCACCTCGATATCTCTAACGGTTTAGGTGATACGACTGATTAATCAAAAAACTGTTTTATTTTTTTACCGGCTTTCAAAAACGAATTTTGAAAAATCCTGAAATTTCTTTTTAGGTATTTGCGTAAGCTTCATTTTGAAGAAAAGATCACTTCGATATCTCAGGTGGTTTAAGAGGAAGAGAGGATTTACTGTAAACGAATTAAACGGCTTTTCACCTCCTTAATATAAAAATTTCGAAAAATCCTGAAATTTGTTTCTAGACATTTGTATTTGCAACCTAACGAAGTGAATAAGACGACGATAGCCCGTCGGGTTCGAGAAATATCAAAGATTTGCAAAAAATACATTTCACCCCGTTTAACCACCTTAATAGCCGAATTTCAAAATTTCCTTTCTTAGTGCGCGCCTACGCCACAAGGGGAAACTTCCCTTAAAATTTCACGTTTCTAGGTCCAGTGGTTTGGGCTGGGCGTTGATGATGAATGAATGAGTCAGTCAGTCAGTGAGTGGGGCACTTCCTTATATAGATTAATATTGTACGTAGCGAGTTGTATAATAATTGTATTGTGCTTTTCTTTAGATATTTCTGGTTCAGACGTAATAATAATTCTTAACTGGAGTTGTTCTTCTGCCATGTTGTAAGGACTACATTCTCGTACATATTAAAGCTCGCTTCTTGTATTTATACCCTTGAATTCTTGTGTGTGCGTTCAGTCGGCTTCCAGTGAAATGTAAGTGTAACTCTTGTTTTTCGTCTTCGTAAATGTGGAATGGGTAGTTATGCTGCAGGATTTATAATTGATTAATTTTCGGCGCCTCGTTTAGTTTATTGTTTGTTATTTTCTTGAGTTGAAGTCCTGTAGCATAATGGCCCACTTTCTAGTGTTTCGTTGTTTGTTGTTTTTCTGTTTTGATATGTAATTCAAGTTAACTTTAGCGTTCGGTCCTTTCACAGTTTAATTTCTGGTAACTTTTGTAACTTTTCAGCAATTAATGAAAGAGAGGGAGGGACAGACATTTAAGCCCTATAGCTTAATTTTGTTTGTGTGTTTATTAACTTCTGTAGGCGTGTAATTTGAAGGTTAGACTTTGACCGACAGAGAATGTAAATCATGGCGGATAAATAATAGTACTAATAAGATTGGATATTTCTCATGCACCTTATGTGCCCGCTTTATGAGACTGTGTTAGGGTGGTAGTGATTGTGTGCATGGTACAGAGGTAGGTTATGATAGAGTTTGTCTATGTGTTCGGAGGCGAGTGTCCTCGCGATTTATGTATATGTATTTAGGGGCGTGTGTCCCCACGATTTTGTGTTAGGGTTGGCTACTGAGGAATGGAACTCAGTTAGCATATGTTGTGTGAGTTAGTTTCCTACAAGGATATGGCTAGCCAACGTTTTGAATATGTTATTGTCTTTGCTACGCCCATCTCAGGAATCTCGACTAGGGCTTCTTGTGCTTCATATTGGTCACATTAAATTGATTCCTTTTGCATGTCTGTTAATATTATTATGTTAAGTTATTGTTCAATGATATTTTGTATACTTTATACTTTAATTTCTAATATTTTGATTTATGTTGGCATTTTGAGTTTGTAAAAGGTTATGTTAATTTATTATGTTGAATTTGGAATAAATCCCTGTTGGGTTTGAACCCTAAAATTTTATGTTTTCCTTAAAGCTTATTTATATATTACCCTTTTTCATGATTGCAATGTAAATATGATTTTGCTTGCAACTATTGCTGATCATTAACTGGCATTACTATACTGAGATTTTGAGGTCAGTTCGATTGAGGATTCAACCCTTGCCTAAGCGTCCTTGCGAATAATAGGGAATCACAACCCACGTTCTTGTTCCTGTGTACTAGTTACCGTCACTTTTAGTGAGGTTAGCCTATATGATAGGAGTGGTGATGGTACAATGTAACCACTAAGCATAACCGTAGCAACAGAGAAATAAACGCCAAGCTCGGCTTTTAGAATATCGAAGCAACAAGCATTAAACAAAAGTTGTGTAGTTATTTGAAAAGGAAAAGTCTGCCTCACGAAGCTCGAGAATTTAATTTATTTTACTCTGGCAGAGAATACAGAATAATTATATTTCGGCTAAACTACTTAATGCAGTGTTCTATGACAAGTGCCAGAAACATTTAAGCTTACGTTGAATATCCCCCACTTTAAAAACTAAATTTGCTTATGAGCGTTCGGTAACTACCATGTGATCGAGTAAGCCTTGACAAGTTATCGATTTAACCCAGTTGGTTATGCCAGGTTAATTTTCTCAGACGCCTACAGTTGAACTTAGTTACTAAAGTCACCGGTACCAATAGTTGGCGCTGCTACATAAGAATATGTTCGTAACTCAGTTTCAAAACGTAAACGCGTGCCCAGACGTGACTACGACCACCGTTAGCGCTGTAAAGTCCGTTCTATAATGTCACATCTCCCGATACGTGAAAGGCAAGCGGACTACTTGAAACATTCGCACGGCTGGATGAAAGGGAAGCTGGGAAATCTTCTGTATCCGAGAGCACTCGGGGCCAATAAGAATTGACTGTTTCTTCAATGCGTTAGTCTTACTTTTCATGCTTAAGGGGAACTGTCCGACAATTTTATTTATTTTTTTATTTTTTTTTTAGCCATAAGATTTATTCAAATTATATTACCAAAATTTATATATTTGTCAAAGCATAGGATATATTCTTGGTATACCGCTGGACACAAATAGTAATGGAATCTTTCATTAATTTTTCAAGCAGAATCATTGCAAGATAATTCTTGAAATGTAACCTATAATTCTCATGCAATGAATATGCATGATAAATTAATGAAGGATTACATTATTAATTATATCAAATGCTTTGTCGAAAAGAGAAAATTTTGATAATACAATTTGAATAAATGTTATTACTCATAAACTTAAAATACAATAAAATAGTCTAGCTCTCCCCCTTAAGATACATTATTAATTATACCTACTAGCTTATTTACAAGTCATGACTTCCTCTTATCTGAAAGGTTGTTTTATAAGCGGATACAGGAGTGACATTTACAGACAAAAAATATAGCACAACCATTGATTGAGTATCGACTGTTAAACAGAAGAGCCTCGCTTTCGAAGAATTGGTGCGACTGCGATGACGTTCGCCTATAACGACCTAGAAACTGCTTCTACTGCTTTAAATACAGTACGATAAATGAGGCGATGAGAACCAGAGTGGTCTAACCCAATATTATGTTATGCCATTCTCGCATTTATTTTTTCTTGGAATTCAAAAGTGCCAGAACAGATAGCCCCACTAGTGCTGTTTGGGTAACAAGATCATGCTTAGAAAATTTTGGCACAACAAAATATAAATTAATCTTGGTCTATTTCTGCCATTAACTCATTGTTTCAAAAAAGTGGGTTAGGCCACTCTGGTTCTCATCGCCTCAAATCATATTTACTCATGGGAAGCGATGTATTAACTTTTCATACTTGCTATCAACCTAATATTATGATTTTAAAATACGTAGTAATAATTTTTATCTTTCGAAGTCGATTGGATAACGGTCAACAATGTTTTTGTTTTTCAATTGAGTTGGACGAAATTAAGCAGAAAAGAACCAACCCACAAATTAATAAATTTTGAGATACTATTACCACTTAGAAGAAGACAGTCCGAATTACGTCTTAGAAAAAGAAGATGTACTAAATCACAACATATGACGAAAAATAAGAGCCCAGAAAAAATGGTTAATACAAGGCTTAGATACACACGGAAAACTTTGACCTTGAATATGTAAGTTCCAGTTAGCTGTGGGTGGGTTGGTTCCTTTCTGCTTAATGCCGTCCATTATGTATGTGTGTTTAGATTTGCGTAATCGGCAAGCTTACGATCAGGACCTGGGAACGCACGAGCAATGAGGTTAAATATTGCTCGCACAGAAATGGCCTTATCACCTCTAAGAGCTGTGTACTCAACTTGCTTCAAGTCTTCCCGTCGAGAACTTCTCTTAATAGAGGTAGCTACATTTTTTCACCTCCTTGTACTTTAATGTCTCGCTGGTCTTTAATACGTCTTTGTTCTAGTTCCGTGATTGGATCCCATTATGTCGACACGCCCTGGTTGCTGGAGCGCTGAGAATAGACCAAAACACAGCATAACGTCTCTGAGTCTTCGTCAAATAACGTTAAGAAGAATAATAACGACAATAGCTGGAGACGAAACTGTCCGTGTAATTAATTAGAAACGTAGCCAGAGAAAATAACTTTAAAGTTTATTTCAGTTTAAAAAAACGGAACTCAAGACAAGAAAATGAGAAACACAGGCAGCTTTAAAGTATAAATAGAAATAACGGTCATGGTAGGCTTACATTAAAAATTAATAAAGGAACGGAAATTTAAAACTCTAACTTCTGGAGGGGGAGTGGTTGAAAACAAATTTAAAACATAACAAGACTGCACAGTATTCGAATATCAAAAATTTTGGCACCAAAAGATGTAAAAAACATATATATTTATTTATTTATTTATTTATTTTTAAACTTCATATACTGTTACAAGGTTTAAGCTCTAGCGTTCCCACATTTGGTTGGCATAGAGGCGAAATTGACTTAAAAAGAAGTGCCAAAATAAATGTCTTAAAAGGGTGGCAAATAATTCAACGCTAAAAGCATTAATCTATAACTGTAGGTTTCTTGAAGTCAATTTACGAAAGTTAAACAATACCAATCCTAGATAATAATTTTAGCCGACGTTTTAAACAAAATTGATTCTAGTGTTACGAACTTCTGAGGCACAATCTCTGACGCCGGAACCTCGTGCATTTAACTGCGGCGCAAGAGATCACGCGTAACGAATTAGTAATTCTGGATAAATATTTACTCATAAAGTTGGCAAATACCATTATCTAGGATTGTTATTGAGTATTTTATCCATATTGGCTTCGAAAAAAGCGTAGAAATCAATTGATGTTTTCAGCGCTTATTTATCTACCACGCACTCTTAATACGTAGATAAAGGGCGCGGTTCACCTCAGCTTACGTCTTTTTTTATTTTTATATTTCTACCATATTTTTTAAAATTATTTTAGACATAAATTGTAATTAAAGCTTCCTCTTAGGAAATTTGTGAATCTATCATAGCTAGAGATGATGGTATATCGCGAAAATGTTTTGTGTCAACATAGCCTTGAAAACACTGACACAACGTAGCTGTCTGCAGACCAATAACATGCATCAAATATTATAATAGCGGCATTCTTATTGGCTCAGTCAAATAGGGCAGTAGCTCCACGTACAAGGAAAAGCCAGTAATCTTTTGATAAGTTGAACGCACGTTGAAGCCTAGCAAATAGTCAAGTTTTCCCGCGATAAACCATCATCTCTAATCATAGCATTTGCGTAATGAGTCGTAAACGTCACAATTTGCACTTTACGGTTTTATGTACGCCACTAAAACCAACTGACATACCAAACCGAAAAAATTTACAGTGTATAACAATGTTGTAGGCTGTGATTTGACATATATATATATATATATATATTGGTTTTTATATGTGTAAAGTCACAGCCTAGAAAATTGTTATACGCTGTATTTTTTTCTCCCGGTTTGGTATGTCAGTTGGTTTTAGTGGCGTACATAAAACCGTAAAGTGCAAATTGTGACGTTTACGACTCATTACGCAAATGCTATGAGAGATACACAAACTTCCTGAGAGGAAGCTTTTATTACAATTTATGTCTAAAATAAGAAAAAATATAAATGGTAAAATATAAAAGGAAAAATGACGTTGAAAACCGAGGTGACCGCGCCCTTAACAGTAATTTAAATATTTATTTTAAAGCCCCGTATAAACCATATATCAGTCAGTATACAACTTACGTTGTTAATACTTTCACGCTGTTCGAGTTGATTACGTTGCTGATTGGCTGTAGGTGTATCCGCCATGTTGCTGGCCAAGCTAACGTGTGGGACTGAGTTCGCTGTCGTATCGACTATTTCGCCTCTGTATTCGTGAATGCTCTGTGATATAGCCCATTTCTACCGTGTGTATGTTATCTGCGAATGGTTCAAACAGCTGCTAATCGAGAGATAAAAAAACGCCAAGTGTTACTTCCACCTCGTCAGCTAGCTTTTGGGTAAAGGAGATTTGAGGTCTACATTCTTCATCTTCCCAGCCCTCCTCCCTTCTCTCACACACCATCCTTCCACACTCATGGCTGCCCGGGCCTCCCGCAATTAAAAATATAACATCAGCTTAATTGCGTCCCTTGAATCAGCTAAATTAATAGCAATTTGGCGGGATTCCCGCGCCGCGTAACACGGAGCTGTTTTGTCACAGCTTCACGCACTTACCACTCTCCCCTCCCCCTCGCCATGTCGCTCTACCACTCTTCTCTTCAGACACTTCTCCTCGTGTCTGAGTGTGTGCCTCGTCGTGGGTAACCGAATTTAAAAAAATACTCGCGTTTTGATTTGAGAATTATTTTAATGTCCGAAAATCTCTGCGCGAGAGGTTAACGATGTTAAAATTATCGCGATCAATTTTTAAATTCGGTTATTATAGAGGCCTAAATATCATCAAATTTAATATTATTAAAATAACAGTTTTCCATGTTTGTATATTTTGTGGATTCAATCCCTCATTTTTTTAAAAACCCGTTTTTTTTTTTTTTTTTTTTTAATTTTTTACTCGAAAGTAAAGCATAGTGCTATATACATATACGTCCTCTGATGATATATCTACTCGCCAAAAAAAATTCTAATCAAATATTGATGAGTAGTTAAAATGTTATCGGCTATTGAGAATTCTAGTCGTCCGCTTGACGTTGTACTTTTCCATACCTCATAAGGTAGTTCAAGTGCAATAAAATCATAATTTTGTATTTTTATGGAATATCGTTACTTTTGTAGACGATAATTGTGGCTGTAGTTTACTCTAACAAAATAATTTTCTCATAACAGTGCGTCAAAGTCAAAAATTGCTTGTTCTGCTCCCATGCAAATAGTGAAAACCAATCAACCTAGTGTACTGAAATGTAATAATTCACAGTGAACTAACATCTCATGATCTACGCAATAAAACGTTTAAAAACCCACAATGCCATATTTGTAGATTTTTTTTAATCACAGAAGTACAGAAAATATTTGCGAAAGTTAAACGTATTTTTTAATTATGTAAATAGTTCACGAGATGTTTCATAACGTTTTATTACGTATGTTATTCCACAGTGTATTATTTCACTTATATAAGTCAACTGGTTTTCACTATTTGCATGGCAAGAGAACATGCAAATTATGACTCTGACTCACCTTTATGAGAACTGTACCACCTAAAGTTGTTTTGTAAGAGGAACTCATAAATATAGTCTATAAAACTAACACTATTTCATGTTAATATATAAAACTAGCCGGCCGGCTGCAGCGTTGCCCGTGAGAATTCATGTAATGTAAACAGTAACTCTGGATAATATATGTGATGAAGGCATTTAACAGCCAGCGTACTCAATAACAGTGAACTATAATTAACTGTCTTAGCTCAGTGTAAAGAGCGCGCGCAATATGCTCGTATGATGTCATAGTAATTCCCATCACAAAGTCTTGCACGGGATACGAACCCGTAACCCCACTCTCTTCCACACCACAAACTTTATACAATACCTGAGTGAATGCTTAAAGGCAGGCCGTGATAATTCTTTCGTATGTAGTGGCTACAGTCCAAAGAGGTTTTATTTATGAGTAGGTTGGCAAAAAGAAACAACTGTTGAATTATTTCTCCGTGATCATTCTCTTTTTTCGGGAGACTGTAACATTTTACTGCTTTTCACCTACTTAACTTTCGAATTTCATAAAAACCTGAATTTGATTTGTAGATACTTACATAAGCTTCATTCTTATCAAAAAAAATCATCTCGATATCTCAACGGGTATAAGCGGTACAGATGATTATTTGAAATCAAATTTTATTTTTTTAACAGCTTTCAAGGACGAATTTCGAAAAATCCTGAAATTGCTTTTTGTTATACTTGCGTAAAATTTATTTTAAAGTGAAAACCATTTCAATATTTCCACTGGTTTAGGAGATAAGTGGGATTAATTAAAAAACACGTATTTTCTAAGAGCTTCAAGGACGAATTTCGAAAAATTGTAAAAATACTTTTTAGATATTTACTTAAGCGTCATTTTAAAAAAAAATCATCTCGCTATCTGAAATGGTTTAGGAGGAATCACGGATTAATGAAAAACATATTTTACGGCTTTCATCCCCTTAATTTTCGAATTTCGCAAAATCGGAAAATTTGCGATTGTGCATTTCTTTGGGCAATATTATGAAGTTAAAAAAAATATGAGAGCATTCCCGGTTAATGAGATATCAAGGATTCTTTTAAAACAGATTTCACCCTTTTTCACCCCCTTAATTATCGAATTTCGAAAAATCCTTTCTTAGTGGGTGCCTACGGGGCAAGTGGAAGCTTCCCTCAAAATGTCATCGTTCTAAGTCCAACGGTTTGCGCTGTGCGTTGGTCTTGACGCACTCACTCACTCACTCTGCACTCTCTAGTTTTAATCCATATGAGAGAAAATGCCAATCTGTTCTACAGAAGGAACAAAGGAATACGCTATAAGAAAAAAAAATCTCAGTGTAAAGATAGTGCGAGTTAAGTGGGCTCGTGTAGTCTACTCGACGGACGAGTATAGATATCTTACAGCTGTTTGTTTGTTTTATTGCTTCCGTAAGATATTTTCAATACACAATAGTACAAATATATTGGACAAGTCATGAAGATTACATAATAAATAGAAAACTTATACATTTACAACAATGACACGTGTTTATACCATCTCATATGGTATATATGAATTCATGTTGAATCTTCGTCAGCTCCTTCTGTACACCAACTCTATAAATTATTTGTTTTGGGAATCTGAAACAGAAAACAGGAAAGAGAAGCAGAAGAAAAAAAGAAGAGATCTGTGCAGTGTGTGACATAGCCATGCATGCCACGCTAAACATAAACATTTGCTCTTCTGGTTTTCAGCATTTTCTACGCTGCCAGCATAATGCAACTTTTACTAGTATCCACAATCAGTTAAAGAAATATTCACCAATAAATTGTAATATTCTAATTACAATAATGACACAGGTAAGCCGTCAAGCAAGACATCTCTAAACAAAGTTATGCAAAAATGTTTTCGTGATACTGTACGAACACACCTGCAACTCTGCTTCGTGGTCAATGATTGAACGTTTTAAGGACTTGTTACCGAGTTTTGCAGTGTTTTTTATATATACCTAATACCCATACCAGAATTTTACTCAACAATTTTGACACTTATATGTTATAATTTGTAGCTCAATTTTTTGTAGAAATGTACTGAACGGATATTTAAATTTCATTACCCCAAGTACCACGTTTTTTGTCGTGAAAATTAGCAAAAATGAAGCAAAATATTTTTTTTGCCGACGAATGGTTCATTATTTTTAAAAACGTATCTACAGTGCTGTGCATCGTGTAACTGCACATTGACTTAATTTTTTTCAAAACTTTTGGTTAAAAAATATTTGAATGCACTAAAAAAAGTATAGTTGTAGGAATCATACTTCTGATAAAATAGGGATAGCAAAACAGTTTGGTTGTTCGTACAACTCTGGACAGTTCCTTCAACAATCTGTTTTGTAGAAGTTACCATCTGGTGTGTAAAGGCAAGAAG
The DNA here is from genome assembly GCA_003012365.1 of Medauroidea extradentata. Lineage (NCBI taxonomy): Eukaryota > Metazoa > Arthropoda > Insecta > Phasmatodea > Phasmatidae > Medauroidea > Medauroidea extradentata. The sequence goes on from PNEQ01016857.1 coordinate 10,011, forward strand.
GCTCTTTGTTTCTTCTGCAAAACACATTGTTGAAGGAACTGTTCAGAGTAATACCGACAACCAAACTGTTTTGTTGTCCTTATTTTAACACAAGTATGGTTCCTACAACTATACTCTTTTTTTAAGTGTGATTGTCACCAGTCTGAATAAAAATAAACTCAGGAACAAGCCCTTAACTCTTAGCGTCTTGGGGTTCAATACAATATAATAATAGACGTGTGATGCCGCAGTATCATTGTTTTGAATAACACAGTCAAACAACTGACGCTTCTGCAAAATATATATATATATATATATATATATATATATATATATATATATATATACACGCTGTCAATAACCGCGAATCAGCGCTGCAGATGTCCACATAAGGCACTAAAACAAAGTCGTGCAAGAATATTTTTCGGGGAAATCAGTGGTCCATAATGAAAATTAAGTAGAGAAGATGGTATATCGAGAAAATTTTTTGTGTCAACATACCCTTGGAAACGCTGTATAGTTTCTTGCAACATATATGATTCGGTGATATACTTCTGACACATTGTGGCTGCCTGCAGACCAATAACAGGCATCAAACATTAAAATATCGGGATTCTTATTGGCTCAGTCAAATAGGGTAACAGCTCCAAGTACAAGGTAAAGCCAGTAACCTTCTGGTAAGCTGAAGGTGCATTGAAATTCAGCATAGAGTCAGGTTTTCCCGCTGTAAACAATCGTACCATCATTTCTAATGATGGTATATCGGGAAAATGTTGTGTGCCAACATACCCTTGAAAACGCTGTAGTTTCTCGCCACATATATGATTGAGTGACATACTTCTGACACTCCATATCTGTCTGCAGACCAATAACAGGCATAAAATATTACAATACTGGGATTCCTATTGGCTCAGTCAAATAGCGTAACATCGCCACGTACAAGGAAAAGCCAGTGAGCTATTGATGAGCTGAAAGTACGTTGGAACCCAGCAAACAGTCAAATTATCCCGCGATAAATAGGTAGGACTCGGAAAATTTCGCGGATTCAATTACCTGCATGCTGAAATCCATTGTCCTATGCCATAGCCGTCTTTAGTAGAAGGCCGCAGTCTTAGATCTGACAACACTGTCAGGAAGGGTCATTTTAACACTTATTTTAGCTCTCCAAAGGCAACGACTCTAACTGATTCGTTATTGTGCCATACATACCAGCGAATCAAGGGAAGCCATTGCCGTTAGCGAGACAAAAGAAGTGTTAAAATAACACTTCCTCACAGGGTTGCCAGATCTAAGGCCGCGTCTTTCTACTTAAGGGCATGGGCCCGAGTTTCTTCGCATTTAACGACAGTTATTTTTTAAAACATACATGGGAGCCGATATCGTAAAATCGCTTCGTAACTTTTTTATGGCTGATTTAAACTGCATACTCTAATTTTTTCGAGTCAGAAGACTGCAAAATAGTTGCTAATTAGTTAATTAACGAATTTTTCTTTCAATTGATAAATTAGCTATACTCGTCGTACAGTTTGTCTCAAAAAATTACATTGCATAGTAAAACCAATTTGCAAAAAAGTTACGAAGCGATTTTACGATATCGACTCTCGTATGCATTTTAAAAAATATTTCTCTCGAAAGTCGAGAAACTCGGGCCCAAGCCCTTAAGACGGCTATGCCCATGCACATTCAAGCCCTGTATATTCGTTCATTGTCTGTTGTTCCACTGAGTAGCAGCTAGTGGACAAATGGTTGGGGCTTAAGTATGTACAGTATAGTGCATTCTAACCTGCAGGTCATTGAATCCGCGAATTTTTCCGGGCTCTATAAATATAGGGTTCAATGTATCATCGAGGACGAGCATATTAGAGGCCGAACAAGCGGCGATGCTTGGTCAAGAACAGAAAGGGAATCGCCCGTGGTCGGTTGTGAGAAACCACCCCGGAACTCGGCTGGAGTGGTTTCGGTAATCGGCGGGTTACAGAGACAGAGAATAGACTGGCCGGGGTTAGAACACAGGTCCTCGCAGATTCTAGTCCACCGTTTTACATTTGCGACAACGTTGCCACGTACATCCACCCAACAACGATCAACTGGTTCAAGACCAAACAAAGGTCACTTTATAACTGCTGTTGAGTATACTGGTGAGTAATAGGTCAAATGGAACACTATCAGTATTCGGCGATCTCAGTATTTGAACTCAAATGGAACGCTTTTCAGTAACGGCTGCCAGCTTAAATAATGGCGCCTGTATTTAATAACTATAACGAGTTTTACTATATACTCCAAACATACTAACATTGAAATAGTATACATATTTTAATACGTCAGAATTTTTACTTTACAAAAAAGTCTTTGTTAGCAGTAATTATGTATAAAAACAAACCATAATTAAAACATTTAAAAGTTAGTTTCAGTGGTAATACTTGCTTCTAATTCGTTGTTATATTATCTAGATCTTCTCCGCATATAATCAGTATTATAATTTAATGGTTAGGTACACCATGCATTTCCGCCATATTTATGACGTATGGTTTTACTGAGACTGCATCACCTCCTCCACGCCATTAAATTCAGCAGGAAGTGACGCGTCGTTTGGCTGTCATTTTAGTTACCTTCCAGTAGCCTCAGCATGTAAAGGAACGTTCGTTAGTAAATTCAGCTGGTGTCAGCAGGAAACTTAATGCGGCCAAAGATAGTTGAGAGGTTCCAACTACCTCGCCAGACCTGGTCGAAGCTGAACCGTATTATACCTACATATGACGGGTCAAGGAAGATTGGTTACACATCAAACAAGTGTCGGTTTTCCGTTCATCTGCTGACTACGACTGCGGAGCGGAGGAACTGACAATATAGAACACGTTTTTAAAAGGAGGGGGGTGGGTGTTAGATAGTTTTCTTTATTTTTCAGTTTTCGAACCACGACATTGATTCAAGTTGTATTAGCAACATTTTCTCATTGACGAGACATAGGGTATGTTCTTAATAAACTACTTGGCGTAGTAAACAATGTAATCTTCCATTAATTTGTCATGCAGAATCATTGCAAGGGAATTATAGGTTTACTTTCAATAATAATTAAACGTCCAATAGATGATGAACATATAACAGTATTATGACTCCGAAATGCATTGCAGATGTATTTTATGCCTCAACATTGTCACATTTACAAAAATATTTTTAAAAAAAATATTGCAGAAAATAAATTAATTAAATTTAGCTTGGACTATTTTACGATGATCTGAGGAATTTACACCATGTGACTTCAAGTGTTTTGGACTGGTTGTCCAAAATTGGCCGGGACAGAAGAGAGGGTAGGCTACAGAGTATATAAACCCCTTGTTTACCAGCGCCTAAACACAGTCTGCAGGTTATCCTCGGACTGTGTATGTGGATGAAGACGGAGACAGATTGCAGTCTCCGAAACGCCGCATTTTGTTCTGTCGCAAGAAGACCACTGTGTTCGTCTGTTTTTTCGTTGCTTAGTGTCCACAGTTACTTTGTTATTTGTTTTCGTTCGTTTTCCTCTAAGTGTCTGTGTTTCTGCTGTATCGTTTACATCCATTTTTTTTGTCGTTCGTTTTGTTTGGTTTGTTATTTGTTGTAACTATTCTTTGTCAGTTGTTTCGTACTTGCTGACGGACTTCCTTTTGTGGAATAATCTGAGTTTTTTTTTTTTTTTTTTGTGCTTTGGTACTCGTTTGTGTTATTTTCTCGTAAATCGCTGATTGAATTCCTTGTGTAATCGTATGTGTTTACCTTTGTTTGCCAGTTGCAAGTAAGTCCCTTTGTTTGTTTACTTTATGAATCCTCTAGTTTTCTGTGAGACACCATTTGCTGCAATGGCGCATGTTCAAAATACTTCTTTAGTATGAAGATTTCCGTCCGATGGTAGATACTTTTGTGTACATAAAACCATAGGGTTTCACCAGTCCAGTCGAGTGTAGAATCCGCAACTGGTAGACCCCGGGAGATAAAATATGTTTCTGAAGCACAATAATGAGGGAGAGAGGTTGACGAGATCGTGCGGTTCGCGTTTTCAAACATCGTGCCTCATATTTTTGCGCGAGCTTTCTAACGACTTAGCGCCAACGACAGCCGAGACGGCTAGCTGGCGAAATGTCCCCCTGCAGCGAACATGACGGTCAGAAGGTCTCTGCTGTGTCTTCCCCCACAACTCCCCACTTCCTTCCACCCACAACCACGTCCTGCAGCGATCACAGCTACCGGCCGACCTTGCGACGCCCGAGGGACAGCCGTCTGTACGTCGTTGACGGAACCCACCCACTCGACGGATCTGAGTAGAGAAGCAAAGTGTTTGCAGCAGACAGTTCTCTTTCATATCGCCCCCCGTCGTCTGCTCCGGTCGCCAGACGAACTTTAGTCCACTGGAGCTGTCATTAAAGGCCATGATATTTTTATTTATTTCAAACGATTGCAAATAACTCAAATATTTTTTAATCAAATGCTTTGAAAAAAAATTTGAGATTGTGTACAATCATACGATACACAACTTTTCCAGACTGTTTATTAAAATAATGTACCGTTTGCTGGCAAAAAAATATTTTGCTTCACTTCGGTTTACTTTGACAACAAAATATGTGATATTTCAGACGTAATAAATTTAAAAATCCGATTGGTGTATTGCAACAGAAAAATTCAGATATAAACGATGATATAAGTGTTAGAACTGTAAGAATGAATTTTTGGTATATGTATTAATTTATGTTAAAAAAATATTTTCGAAACCACTACAAAACTAAAGAGCGAAGCCTTAAAGAAGCTTTCCGCGTGTTTGTACTTCGTCTGCGAGTAGCAAATAATTACATACGGTGGGTCGGAAGATCCTTAAGGGGGCTACCTGGTGAAGTGTGTTTTTGTGTATGAGGCGAAATTCGATGAACCGCTACGAGGGATATTTTTTATTTAGATTTAGTTTTTACGTACCCTCGAACAGCACGAAGCCTTGATGGAGGAGCGCGAGATGAAATATGGTAGGAGTGGACCAGGAAAGGTTTAAGAAACCACGCGTGCATTCGCTTGCACCACGGTCGTAGAAGTACAGGACTGTACACTCGCCTATCTACCAACGTATTTTGCTTGACCCCCTTGTTGTTTGGCTGCAGTTTCCCAAGTTACCAAGAGTGTTGTGCGTCTTTGGCGCTGCAATCAGGGCGGTCGAGCTCAAACTCCGCCCACTTTTTTTCAGTGTTTACATTATAAAGTAAATAAAGATTGCTGAAGCCATAATTTGGGATTGTGAGCGAAGAAAGTATTTCCTAAATTGATAAAAAAAAATACGTTTTGATAAAAAGTGGGAGGGAAGTGGGCGGAGTTTGAGCCCGACCGCCCTGATTGCAGTGCCAAAGACGCACAACACTCTCGGTAACTTGGTGAACTGCAGCCAAACAACAAGGGGGTCAAGTTTCCAGGCGAGTGTCCAGACCTGTTCTTCTACGACCGTGGCCTGGAGTGATTTCGGAAAATACTCGAAAACGGAAAACAGAATAGCCGGAGCTGGGGATCGTACCCGTATCCTCTCGAATGCAAGGGGTGTGTTCTATCACTACTCCAGCGTGCTCGGTTTTTGGTGGTCGTTGATCTTCCATTCTTTTTTTTTTGGCACTAAAACTTTATGCTGGAGATTACGGGTTAAGGGACAAGGCTATTGAAGGAAATGAAATTTAATTGAGTAGCCGAGTGAGTAGTTTCAGTTCTCCAAGGAGCAAATGGTTGTAAAATGTTTTTTTTATCTATGTTTTACACTAGGTTTTTATAACGGTTGGGTGGTTGTAGTCAGAGGTAGGCATTTTATACTGAAACTAGTAAAGTGGTTAAGTTAAGGGTGAGGGTTACGGTTAAATTAAATATGTTAATCTAATTACGATGGCTTTACGTTACACAGTTTAGTTTACAGAACACTACAAGGATATATTACATAATTTAGATAGGAGGAGAGCGGCTGTTTAGTTTATGTTTGTACTCTACTAGATGGTGGGTGACCCTTCGGACACCTTAGACCTCACCGATAGCATGGTGTGCCGGAGGCTGATGATTTACTGTAATGTACTCGGCTATCGACGGACGGCGGCTTGTCTTGGGTCTCGACCCAGGACCATCCTGGCGAGGTGGTGACGGCTGGAAAGTTTGAAAGAGACATACAGACCTCTATTCCCCTGATACATTTCATTATATTACCACACTTCAGTGCAGGTGGGGAGGGTCGCTCAGGCCCTTGTCTTGTGCAGCTACCGACCTAATTGCACTGCCGTCGTCGCTAGCCCGTCCTCCAGGAGAGGTTCTTGGTAATCATAACAAAATGCACACAAAAAATTGTCAGTGTTTTTAACGAATGATATTTTGTATCTAAAACACTACAGAGGTTTCAAAATAGGCACACTAATGCCAAAAAGTTTTCTGCCGTACACTCAAGTGCTGGGAGAGTAGCGCCATTTAACGAAAGTGAAGGTAGTCATTTGCTTGAGACGAGCGGTTAATATTTCGCACGGCGCGTGACGATTTCATGAGAACGCAAACTGGTTCTGTAAACCGACAAAAACGTATCGTGTGTTTAGCAGGCATTTGCATTCGGAAATATCATGTTGCAGGCGGTTCCAAACGCCAACTGCTCGTTTCTAAACCTTAAAGCATCTTCGACAACAGGTTTTCAAAAGGAAAATAAACATTTTCCATCGTTTTTGTGCGATTTAAACAGCTTTTAGAACCGTTGCTATATTCAACAACATAAAAACTTTCGTATTTGCATGTCATCACCTTGATACGGCGTGTAAAAGGGGGAAAAAAACAAGAAACTTTGTCCAAAAACTATTATAAAATTAACAGTGCATAATAATTACGTCAGATTGAATTAACTGTCTGCAAGATTTTAATATTTCCATATTTTTTCTTTCCATCATCACTGCATATTGTATTTGAGGGTGTCGCAACCGTTTGCGTCATTTTGCACTACAGTATTTAGAATTTCTGAAAATGTTTTGACTCAAAAAATTTTTTTAGCAAAATTATAAAAGAAAAGGAACAGTAATTTATCGTTATTAATATTATTATCAGTATAAATATTACTACTAACATGAAATTTGATGTGCCGAAAACTTTTAGGGAAATTATAATGTAATTTTTACTTTTTTATACTTTAACTTTTAAAAGGTACTTAATATGAATACACGTATTTTTTACGAATTAATTCAGATAGTGCCAAGCGATGTGGATTCAAATTAGGGAGGACCCGGGTTCGATCCTCGACTCCGGCCATCCTTATTTCGATTTTTCACGGTTTCCCGAACTCTGTCAAGGCGAATGATGAGATGTGCCTAAACAAAGGACATGGCTGACTCCTCTCACAGCTCCTGTCATTGTACCAAGTTATGTGAGTCTGTGTTGACTTCGCTGTCCGCGAGACGTAAGGACACAGTCAACATGAATTTTAAATGTCATATTTTTATATTTGTACCACATTTATTTCTTATTTTAAGCATATATTGTGACTAAAATTTTGCTCTTATGAAATTTGTTAATCTCTCATAGTTTTTGCGTAATGGCTCGTAAATGTCACAATTTTCATGTTGCGGTTTTTTGTACGACACTAAAACAAACTGACATGCTAAACTGAAATATATATATCACAGAGAATAACGATGTTGTAGGCTACACAAAACAACAAAATAAAATTATTTTCTATTTTTAAAAAATTAAATTTTTGTCTCAAATTTCAAAATTTTATTTAAAAACAAAAATATTCAATTATTGTTACTATGCAGGATAACTTGCTGCCTGCAACACCGTTATTTACTTGTGAATTTTTTAATGATTGGTATGTAAGTTTCTTTTAGTGTCGTGCCTAAGACAGTAACATGAAGATTTTGATATTTACGAGCCATTACGCAAAAACTATGAGAGATAAAAGAAATTTCAAATGAGAAAATTTTTGTCGCAATTAATGTTGAATATATGAAAAAATATGGTACGAATATAGAAATAAAAATATGTCGATGAAAATTTCTGTAGATAGTTCGGAGTATTTAGAATGAACTTCTGCACGACTCAAAGAGGAATTTCATTTAAAAACGACACGAACAAAGTCGCAGAAAATAGATAGTTATATACATAAATAACACATCCAATGTTTAAACTGTGATAATTCTCTCTGAGTAGGCGCATGTTAGCATGTGATCCTAAGTAAATGTAGCCAGAGCCCGGATGACATCCGACCAGAGAACTGTAGTGAACTTGGGGTGGACTACATATCCAGGGGTTGCTGTCAATGAACAGAAATTCTGTATAGGTGTTACGTCCTGGAACTATGCGTGAATGATGATTGCTGGGTAAATTTATTCACAGATCATTCATGGTAAAGTAAGCACTTTTGATAGCTTTATTCTCGTTTCCTTTTTTAATTTACGCCATTTTTGTATTATATTCTCCCCTTGTTCATGTTAACAATGCATTATAACTAATTAACACAGTAAGCATAATTATCGTATATGTCACAATAAAATAACACATTGACAGTTATTCTTGATCAAACAAATTTAAAATCTCCTCACTTTACAGTGGATGGCCTGTAGTTTCCTCTGCTTTAAATTAAAGACTATCATTAATTCTCCACTCAACTCTTTACTTAACTCTGTTCGTAAACTGAAATTAAAGAACAGAATTATGTAACACACCGTCGTTGTTGTGTACCCACTACCACTGTTTATTGATAAGTGTCAGTAACTAAAGAATAAATTATATTTGTAATGCTGGTTGTTATTCCGTAAGTAGGCCTATAAATGTAGTCTTCTCGAAAACTATTTCACATATGAGACACGCGTTTAGTTGTTAAATAAGTGAAACTATGTTGTATTATTAAGGTTTTGAAAAACCCGACGGACGTGTGTTCAGCAGAACAAAAAAAATTTATTTCCATTCAAAGCATAATGGCAAACCTACTTGCGTACTTCGCATGCGTGATGCCTGAAACTGTACATTGCGCATGCACGGAAATATACACTACGAAAAAAAAATAGGACGGGATCCGTTTGTCAAATGTACGAAATTCTGGCTGAAATAACAGTAGTAGCAGTTCAAACTAACAAAGTGATACATGTACTGAATTTGGTAATGAATTCTGTACTGGGTTATGGATAGTAACACATGTACCGGGCATAACTCATAGTTTCCAACAAACAATAATATCTTAAACGAATACTTTAGTAGCCCATTTTTTCCTATGAAGATAGATACGCCGAAACTGATCTTAAACGTTTCTGCCGAACGTATGTACTGCAAAACAACTGTCGAGTCAAACACGTGATCGTCAAGAACCTTTCTGTAACATTGGCCATGTCCCGATTGGAAGGCTTAGTCAAGTAAACTGCTGTACGACTCAATCTCATACACTAAATTGATGACGTATTTGACAGTTTAGTAATTAATTTATAAAAGAAATTCACTCACCTTGTGTATCCCTGAAATGTTTTAATGTACAAAATAATCAACATTAAACTATTAATTACTGAATTGCAATTTCATTTAGCCTTAGAAATAGAGAGCTATTTCCCGGTAGGCAGATGTCTAAATTTGTGTTAAAATACTAAATTGGTGATACCGCAAACCGGGGTTACTTTGGCCATTTTCGGGGTTACTTTGACAATTTAGCGTATTAGTTTTTGGGTTTTCTGGTAAATAAACAGATAATCTGAACCGAGTATTTTAAATAGTTCCTTTTATCCTTATAGCTAATGCTTGAAACTTTCGTCATTAAATAACATAAAAACCAAAATTTTGAGTTGTCAAAGTTACTCCGCTAGGTCAAAGTAACCCCAGTTTACGGTACTTAGTAATTAAGTGACCATATATGATGATATACCATAGTCTCGTGATAAACCACGTTGTGGGCTACACAAAATTTACTTGGTTACGTACAGATGGCAGGCAAGTGTAGAAGTGACCAATTGTATCACATATAAGATCACAATAAAAATGTTTCACATATCGCTGCTCTATAACCATATTGTTCTAACTCCTTTTTTTTAATTTGTGGCTAGTCTAGACTAATTCCCTGCATTTTAGATTACAATACAGAGGAAATAGAAATATTCAACTCAGAAGGTACAGAACCAGCATGTTCTATTTTTTGTTCTATCTCCATTGCAAAGGTATGCATTCACTGTTATTTATTCTGTTCATTTAGCACTATAATATTTGAAACATTGGAAACAAGGTCCCGATATGACATTACATAAACACTATTTATAGCGTGCGTTAATATTTTCATTGCGAAATAAAACGCGTGTTCCGCAAACTTGTAACGGCTCTCCTGTAATATTTCTAAATATGGAGTTAAAACAACATGGTTCTATAACAGCGATATTTATGTCAGTGATGAACGAAACCTAAAGTCCCTGTTGTTATAGTTACTTGCCAGTCTTCTACTCTGTGTATGCCGGCGCCAGCAGCTGAGGCACGGGTCATTCTGTGCATTTGTGTACAATACGTGGCAGAACAGTCGCTTATTTTTGCTTGTTTGACATCCCCCCCCCCGCGTGCTGTTACTGCATTGGCTCCCGTTTTGTGACGTACGTCAGTCAACCAACAGCAATCACCTTGCCGCTCCCTGCCGGTCTCGGCCTCCCCGGCCGTTCTCAAAAAAGTTCAAAGTTCGCCTGGAATCGGCGGCACAGCACGGCAAGCAGAACGTCAGTGACGTCGTGATCACGTGGGCCAATCAGATAGCCAGAATCACACCAGCATGACACGTCGCTGCACTGCAAGGCAGTTAAAAGTATATTGTGGCATGGGTTTTAGTAACACGTAGTAGGCTAGTATTACCATACTTATATTTTCATGCGTGTGGAATATCGGTAAATACAATATAGTTTATAACATTTTCTTTGAGTAGATGTAATTCCAATTACTAATTACTCTTTAGCATACAGTTGAACTCCTGTCTGCGCCCTACGCACAAAAAAAACTGTTCGTTCAAACACCGGTCCTCAAGATGCGCACAGCGTCGATCGGAAGTCAGGTCACTCTATCCATGGCACTGGCTGAAATAAGAGAGCAGTGTTGCCAATAATGTAAGAAACATTTCAATAAATAACTAAGTTAAATACATTTCAAAACATGTGCTGGGAAAATATCGCATATAAGGTTTCTTGTGCTGTATATAACTAACATTAAAATTAGCAGTAAACATAGCGTTGTTATTTGATTACTGTATATAGATGATAACTGCTGAAATATTTTTTGAATGATTTCTAATATACGTCACAAAATATATTTAAAAAATGCAAAAATCAAGCACACTCATACGCATGTATTCATACATGACATACAGTAAGATATTAGCCACCTACGTTAGCAATAATTTATCCAGAATGATTCGTTTGTTAATCGTAATCTGTTTCGCCGCAATTAAACGTAAGCAATTTCAGCGTCAGCGATAGCTCTTTAGATGTACGTTACTCAAGATTTTTTTTTGCTCAGAAAGTTAGCAAAACCTGGCGTCTAAGAATATTTTTTGCAACTATGTCATTTTAGTGATTTTTTTACATTCTGAACTGCTATTATAATCGTCGGGATACAGTAAGGGAAATCGTTGTTGGCAACACTGGACACGAGAGGTGGGTGGGTTTTATGGCAAGGGGAAGGGAAGCAGTCAGAGGCATCACGCCGTGTACTGGTCTCCAGCAGTGAGGATACGCGTTAAGATGATTGATAGCCTTCTCTCATCCCCCCCATCCAACTCAACCATTTGCTACACACAGTTACAAGCTACCTGGACAGGTAACAGGATGGTTATCGTGATGAAAGGTGTATCGGGCTGGTTCGGCAAGCTTGTCCACCGTCTTCTCCTTCTTAAGAGTTAGTGGAGGCACGGAAACGGGGAAGGCGATAAGTCGAATATAACACGTCCGTCAAGCATCTTTTCGCCTCTAGGCGCAGAGTACTAAACTAGCGTGCAGTGTTTTCGTAGAACCCGTGTTTCAACGGGACTTCAAGCAATGACCCTGTTATTTTATTTGTGGAAAGTATGTGGTAAAGTCCAATGCAGGTTTTTATGATTTGGTTTTCCGATTACGGTTGATATTTTCTCAGCTACAGCAACGTAAATATGTCATTTTTAGCTTTTTTGAGGAAGCTTGAAAATCGTGTTTTTAATTAGCGGACGGCATTTTTGTAATCGTAGTGGCACGGTTCGAAGTGTATCTTCTTTACGTCGATAAACGCATAGGAAACATTTATGCAGAAAAAATACTATCCGTACCACACTTCAGCACGTTAACCACGCCAGGTCCACCAACTCTTAAGAATTACGCAGGCTGTTGGTCGGCAACGTTTACAAACATAGAAATTTGATTTACATACACCCAGAAAATACCGATGCACCAAAGTAAAGTCTAAATAAATATATCGATTTAAATATCATTTCATTGTTTGACCGTTTTGCGTATGCTATGTCAGAAAGACGTTCTAATCTATAAATAATTATTTTAAGATACTAACGGAATAGCTAACTAATATTTTCGAACATGTTAACAATACCATTTTTCTGCAGTCATATTTAAAATATTCAATTTAAAATCTAGCGTTCCATACATAAATTTGGCCATGTATATTGTAATCACATTTTTATTTGACTATAAATAGGTGGATTACAACCTCCAAAGTTAAAAAGTTCCACTTCGAGATTAACTTACATTATTGGCAATTTAATATTGCCAATGTTTTCTTGTTTGTAATTGCGAAATTACACATCGTAACGCATGCATTTTAAAATTTATTTTCTTCTTCAGTCCCATACACTAATAAAACTCACAGCTCAGTGAAATAAAGTTTAACTATGATTGTGCATATGTTTATCGTACGGTTACCGCAATTGTAAAACCTCGTTACTCCCATTTTTTTTTCTTTAAGATTGGACATTTGAGCCTTTTTTATCCATCCCAAAAAGGTGTTTGAAATAATATGTTGCTAAAAGTAGATATGAGAATTTGATTTATAATATTGTTATAAAAATTATGTAATTTTTTCAGTGTGAGGGAAATTTAATAGTTTTATTTCGCCTCCTGTCTGAATGAAAGTGATGTGTGTGTACATATATATATATATATATATATATATATATATATATATATATATATATATGTGTGTGTGTGTGTGTGTGTGTGTGTGTGTGTGTGAGTGAGTGTGTGTGTGTGTGAATTTGTGTGTATAAGGAAATAAACACATAATAAGCACACCAAAAAGTCCTGGACTAAACTAGAGACAATAATGTTCGTGGTAAAATGTTGTACGATGCCATTTGACGTGCAGAGTGTGGCAACATAGCAACGCAATTATTCCCCTCTTGCACTACACTAATACTTTACTCTCTACAGTTCTGACGTGCATATCATGGGTGTAGGTTAAAATCCCGAGCAGTCCATACATGATTGTTAGAGTCCCGGATATTTCGCGGGTTCAACGCCCACCAGGTTGGACTCCACAGTCCTGTATACACTATGTCCTCAGCTACTTGTACATTGGCTGCAGCTAGAGTGAGTGAGCATATGAACATTTGACGAAGTATCGCGTGAGTCCATTAACGTTTTCATGCATGTCCGCCATTGGTTCTGAGTCCTCAAAGTCACGTTTAATAAACAATGACCCGATCGGAAAAGTTTCCAACATATACATGACTTTCAAATCCAACCTCTCTTCAGTTGAATCCGCGAAATTTCCGGGACTCTAATGATTGTTTGTTTACTTGACTTCTGGACGTGGAGTGCAAGAGGGGACTAACTATAGTGTTATATTGTCACATTTTGCACTAAATCAACGACGTACAAAAATGTGTCACTAATATTTCCGTCTCCAATTTAGCACAGGATTCGCAATGTGTGCTCATTACGCTACAGTTTCTGGACATACTGTAGTCAACCTACATATCTATGGGTGGCAGGATGGCTCCTTGCCCAAGAAAAGTTGACGTTGGAAGTAGTTTTTGAACAATCGCGAGTGTATCAGCGCGCCCCTGGAGGTTAGGCCACCCGCGCCACCGCGCCTCACAGGACACTGAAAACGTGGTGCACCTCCTACTGGTCGGAATTTCCCCTCCCTCTTCTGCTGTAAATATTTACCTCAGACTTCCAAAATTATTCGGGCGGGACCTTGCCGCCTCTCGCAGTGTGGTCCCATATGCCGTCCCCGTTCCCGATCTGTCCGCCTCGGAGACCATCCTGCTACTTCTCTGTCTTTCTCAAGAGTTGGTGGGACTGGTGCGGGAGACGTGCTGCAGCGTGGTACGGAAAGTATTTTTTCCTGTACAACTATTAAAATATTTCCAATGAATTTATCTATGGAAAGAGGACACACATCAAGCAGTGTCCCTTTGATTTTAAAAGTGCCCACCGATAATAAAAAACATGACTTCCAAGCTCCTCAAATGTGTTACAAGAAACTTTTTCATGTTGCTGTAGCTGAGAAAATATCAACCGTAATCGGGAAACCAAATCACAGAAACCTGCGTTGGACTTTACCACAGACTTTCCATAGATAAAATAACGGTGTCGTCGCTTGAAGTCCCGTTGAAAAACTGTTTCAGCGAAAAACACTGTATGTTAGTTTAGTCCTTCGTGCCTAGAGGCGATGAGGTGTTTTACGAAAGTGTTATTTTCAACATATCGCCTTCCCCGTTTCTGTACCTCGAACGTAAAAAAAAAAAAAAAAAGCTAGCATCCACTAACTCCTAAGCCGCGGTCACACTAGACGTAGGACTATAGGGGATTCTCGGTAAAGTTATCACTTTTGGAAGTAATCATGTGTAAAATAATAATTAAAATACAGAGTGTCCCGTAAGTTCTGTCTCGTGGGGTAAATAGAAATTGGTTAACTATGCAGTGTGTTGGTGTAAGACATGTGTTATTACGACAGAAAATGTTCAAATTGATTGCCGTGATGTGCTTTGCACATATGTATGCGTTGGTACTATTGTTTTGTACACGATGTAACATGGCCGGCGGGATGGACCGGCATGCAACTGTAATGTTGTTATTCACAATAACATTCCATTACGTTCACCTATTTTAATTTTCATTATAAGACCAGACTTTTGCTATGAAACCATTTAATCTCTGAAGTTAACAGTTGATTGCATTACATTCTATACAATTTAATTATTACGTAGACCTTTTTATTCCTATTAAAATCTAGCATGAAAATATAATTGAATTGAAAGTAAAAAAAAGTAAGTAGTGTTTTAAAAGTGCTAGTTTAATCTCGAATGACCTATACTTCAGCTAAACATGTTCGGTTTTATGGAACGGCTACGCGAGCTTGAACTAGTTGTGATCGCAGACTCTTATCGTTTTAAGTAAATTAGATTAATATATTATTTTTAACTACATATATTCTCTGCTGCTCTCCTATTGGCTTCTTCTTAGAATAACGAGCTGTGTAACAAATATGGCTGCTTTTTGGGTGCGACATTTTGCACTTGTTAAATTAAATAAACTTTGAGTTTTTAAGTTCGGTTGACATGCAAGCAGCATTGCAGTTCGTAGCAATATAATAATTATAAAGTCACGAATGCTGAGTATAAGTCGATGTGTAAATAATTAAATATGGTAAATTTCAGATTCCAAGTTAGTTGAGGTTAGAAAGATCGTAGAGATAGTCGCGTAACCTCTCAGACATGTTTAGCCTTAACTGCAATCAAACATGGCTGCAGAATGTATTCAACTAAACATGTTTAAGAGGAGTCCTCGACTGGTGCATGGACGGCGTTGCAGCATGTAACACGTATTCTTTTTTACGCGAAACGTCTTAACTTATTCATATTATGTTTATCTACGAAAATAACACACACTTGAAACTACGTTTCTATGTTTTCAAAAATTCAGCACGCTTGTTAGAAACATGATTTTCGGGCCTCTCAAAATGCCTAAAAACGGTTAATTTTTAGACTGCTGTAACTCCGAAAATATTACCTGAATTCGTAAAGTGGAAAGCGAGAGGCATGTGGTGGTCTTTACTTCATACTATTCAATTATAAAATATTGTGGTCACCGCTTAAAGTCCCATAGGAAAAGACTACAAGGAAAACCTTGCACGCCAGTTTGACGCGCTACGAATAGAGGCGATATGCTTCTCGTCAAGCGTGGGACATTGGCTCTTATCGCTACGCTGTTACCACGAGTCGAAGGTGGGAATTCAACACCGGCGAAGACTCCTCTTAATACGTCTAGTGAGACCGCGGCCTATGAGTGTGCTTTTTTCTACATCACCACTACTTGGCACCGTCGCCTTAATTCTACCCTGTTATGCATCAGAAGACTATGCGCTAATTTTAAGGTTTCAGTAAAACATGATAAAAAATTTTCAGATCTGAAATTGTCTTACAAAATATGTTTTGGTCCTATGAAGTCAATATTTATAACAATAGATTGAAAGACTTAAGGTTTTCGAAATAAAGTGAAACGCTTTTGAACCCTTTGTAACTTTTTTTTAACTCTGGTAACATTCTAATGCAACCAAAGCACATTAGGTAACACTCAAAGTGTAAAGGTTATACTGTAGTCAGAAGTTTACTACTAAGTTGATTTTAATAGTATTATTTAATAATTACTCTAGACAAGGTGCGGTCAAAATTCGTGAACCGACTATACTTGTAGATCTGATTCCACGATGAAAAATATTTTTTACATACGTGACAAATAGCACATACTCTATTGAGGCATAACACCAACCAATCATAAAACCTCGAAACTCCATTTCGCATTCATTCAGAAAGGAGGAGGTGTGAACTTTAAATGTTCCCCAGATTGAGAGAATTAATAATTTTGTGTAACAATATTATAAATGAATTTCCTAATTTACTTTTGAGAACATTTCTTCGTAAATACCCTATAAGATGGTTTAAAAGGGCTCAAATAACAAATCTAAAAAAAAAATGTAGTTACTTTTTTTTTCTCTTGCAGTTGAGGTTTTCAATGTACTCTTCCAAGTAGATTCAAAACTAAATCATCTTGTCAGAATAGTTTCCGCGGTAAAGAGATAGTTTTTTTTTTTCAAACATACGTCACTGTAATATTTTTGTTTCTTGGACTGCAGATTTCATGGTAGTCAGCAAGGGGAGAGCTTGCCCCACTTGGAAAAAGATTTTTTGTCACTCTTTTAACTTCTGTGAGGTTTAAAGCTGATGAGAATATTTATTTCACATTTATTTATTATAAACTTACTTTGAGGTCGTGTTCGTGTATACATTTTACAATTTTATAATCACGTCCTTGATTAGGAAAAAGTATCTGGTTTACCTTTTTTTTTTACGTGCGAGTACTGCTTTATGTAGTTGTATTTTATGAGACATTTAAATTTTGGTTCCCATAAATATATGTATCTTATTTAGCCCTTAATTTTTCATTCCTATGGCCCCCTCTCACTCAATCCTGGTGACGCCCATGGAAAAGTTTAATAAAGTCTCGGTTTCAATCGCCATACTGAATTTTATTATTTTTCGTTTTTTTTTTTTTTTTAATTCTATGAAGAAAAAAGTTAATTATGCGATTATACCTCAAATACTATTTGCATTTCGCTACAGTATAGACGCTGTTAACTTATAATTACGCTGCAATGTGTGTGGCAAATTATTTTATATTCATAATTTGCTCGACAAACTGCGACCTAACTATACATTACTAGCTCTATTGCCACGCTTGTATTGTTGCTCAAGGTAAATAGAATTTGCTGTATAATCACCGATTTAACGTTTTTCTTCTCAGAATTCCGAAAAATCTATAAATAATAAAATTCAATATGGTGACTGAAACCGAGTTTTAACGCAAAACATACGTCGCAATTTACTGGCGTTTTTCAAACAGGTCTCTGAACAACGGAGAACGTTTCCTCAGGGCGATGTAATCAATCAGACACGAGGAATGTGTCAAGGGCTAACAGACCGAGGTGCGCTCACATCGCGGGCACGACAGCCACGCCGCTGCACGTCTGTACATCCAGCTACTCTGTGACCTGGCTCCCACACGACGACAGTTGTGTAACAGCTGACAGCAGCGTGGTGCAGCAGCCCGCAGATCCACTTGCCGAAGGACAATACTCGACATTTAACAACAGTTACACGGGACTGTCGTCATCCCCCAGCCAAGCAACGCCCACCACATCCTGGTCAAAAGCACGCGACATAACAACATGCCAATTAAAAAAACGAAAAGAAAAATAGCAAATAAAATCTCCGCTCTCTTCGATAGCCGCGTGTCTCGATGGAACGTATTCACCATGTCCAGTTGCTACTCCTTGTGCTTTTGCGTTCTCTTTACTTCTTTTCTCGTCGAAACCCCGATGTCGCCTCCTGTCCCCGCCTTCCCCTCTTCCTAGCCGTGAAGTAAACCCATATCTGCCCCGCTCAAGGACTTTAGTCACCGCCCACTACTGCTAGACGTGGTCGGCTTCCTTTCCAGCCGCCGGTACACTCCCCGAAACAAGTTTAAACCGCGCCGCACAACACAGCGAACTGCTCCAAGTCGTTTTCCATTTCCTTTTCTTTCACGTTTATCTACCTACTTTATTACGTCTTGAAGAGTTAGTGGACCGGACGCGTGAGACGTTCTGTAGCGTGGTACGGAAACTAATTTTCTTGAATAACTATTAAAATTTTTTCCAATACATTTATCTACGAAAAGAAGACACACTTCAAACTGTATCCCTATGATTAAAAAAAATGCCGTCAGCTTTTTAAAAACATGATTCAGAAGCTTCTAAGAACGTGTTATATTCGACTTATCGCCTTCCCCGTTTCCGTTCCTCAAACGTACAGAGAAAAATACCGTCCTCTAACAACGTTGTGCTGCATAGTGGACCACTGTTGTCTAACGCCATGACCTACGAATATTCACTGCTTATAATAAGAGTTCAGGCGAGTGGCCAACGATAAAATTGACTTCTGTTGCGAACCTTTAGCTTTGGAGGCTAAGAGACAAGTGCTGACTGGGCAACAGTCAACCTTATGGCCAGTGCGAACCTATGCCGTAATGACACGGGACAACTGCATGCTGTGCCTATAGGTAGAGACCGGAGAAAGGGTTCACTGACCTGTAGGCTAGCTTCCAAGAATATATGTGAAGTCTTTCAGATAATAGTTGTTCATTAGTTGCTCGCTGACACTGTGGAATGGGCCCGATTTCAGTTACATTGCTATTATTGGCTCATAGACTTAAAGGTGGCGTTAAATATGTCAACGGCCAATTGTGAAAGAAACATAAACTCACAGTTGCTGGAATTCTAGTTTGTGCCTGAAATAAAACGGGAATTTTTTAGGTCCCTACCTATAGGATATTAGTCAAAATATTTAAGTGTATAGGCATAGCCATATTTAGTGGAAGGCCGCGTCCTTATATCTGGCAACCCTGCACACAATGGTCATTTTAACACTTGTTTAGCGCTCCATAGGCAAAGGTTGTACCTGATTCGTTATTGTACCCTACATACCGGCGAATCAGGGGAAGCCTCTGCCGTTCGCAAGACGAAAGAAGTGTTAAAATGATCCTTCCTAGCAGGGTTGCCAGATCTAAGGCTGCGGCCTTCTACTAAACATAGCTATGGTATAGGTCATTCGGGATAAAGTAAGCACTAAAAATTTAACCTTTCAAAAATATCACTATATTCCCCTTACAGCTTGTAAGGTTGGCAGCGAAAGTACGCAAAATAGTTACGTGTGTTTTCTTATTTAAATATAACAATACAGAAACAAAATAATTTGAAATCGACATAATTGTATTTTATATAATTAATAAACCTTTTTTTATTCAACTGTATAGATTCATACTGACTGCACAATGTATCTTACACGCGCAAACATTAAGTGACGTGTCCAGAGATGTTGGAAATGTCCCGTCGTTAGCCGTTACGCGCGGAGAGATATGAATTTGCGTAAAGTAGAACATTAGCAAGGCTACTTTAGAGTGCTCACTTTATCCCGAACAGCCTATACTTAGCATTTGCGCAGTCTTCCTTGTCACTGGAGCCCAGCTGATGCCTGATAATGAACGTTGATGACGTAACTGAGACAATAGAACTACCGTATATGTAAATTATTACTTGTTTGTTTTGGGCTCACGGTAGCTGAGTGGTCGATGCTGTTCAGTTCTATCAGGCAATTGCAGATACCAATATACCCTCATCACTGAGGGCGACCTTATACGAATTCTGTAATGACATCAGCAACACAGCGTATAAAAGAAGGAAGCTAGGAATCGCCAGAAGCGACGAATGTCTGTGGCGCGGAAGAATTAACACGGCGTACAACAGAGTTATTGCATTCACGGTCACACAATCCTTATGGAAGTGGACGAAAACACAAGAACAGCAACAATAATGTGTCGGCCAGTGGTGGACGTATAAGATGAAGACCTAGTGAACATCCGCTTTAAACTGTTCCCGCATGTGCGATAACTTGCAGTGATGTGGCTACTGGGACAAGTTATACACCAGACATTACATATGAACGAACCGCTTTCTTAACAGGATACGCTTAGATCGTTGGAATCTTGTACTACAAAATTCGTTATTCATGTATTATAGCACTTACCTATATTGATACTAAAAGGAAAAAGGGGGGGGGGTACGATATATGCTCTTTTGAGGTGAAGATGCATGAACGAAACTGAGCGCCTGCATAAAACTTTATTTTATTTATTTTGTTTACCTTTTTTGTTTGTTATATTAATTAGTTCTAAAAATATAGCTGTTATGTTCATTTTAAAAAAAATTTAAAAATAAAAAGTTGTTAAACCACTCGCCTCCTACCAAAGCGATGCGGGTTCGAGCTCCTGCAGTGTTGGGCTCTGGATTTTCGTATGTGAGGATCGTGCCGGGTTTTCTCGGGGATCTCCCGTCCCCCCTCCCTTCATTCCCAATCTCGGCGCATCTTAAGGCTTCGCTTTTTAGTTTTGCAGAGATTTCGAAAATATTTTTTTACCCAAATTAATACATAATATATCAAAAATCCATTCTTGCAGTTTTGATGAAAATGTAAATACATTATCTTGTCCAGTCAAGTGCAAGATATTGACGATAAAGTATGATTTTTTTAAATCATCATCTCAACAGGCTAATGTGACCAGTAAATACAATTTATTACGAGTACTCGCATAATGTTTTAAAGAGCAGTTATGTTTTACTAGTTGGATAATATTGTTTTTTTATACTGGCATAGAGAATTACCATTAATTTTCTAGAGGTAAAAAAAAGATAAGCTAGCATACCACTATTCACTTGACATCATATTATTTTGCTCGAAGTAATTTTTCTAACGAACTTGTTTCAATTCTGCTGCATGATTAAGTACCTTATTGAATGAACAGACGTCTTCTGGTTCCCAAGGGAGGCCCTCTAGATTTGAATGCAAGCTAACAGCGAAGACTTACACATGTGTAAAATTGATTGTGTATTGTGTGGAGTAAATTGCGGTGCTTGTGGTGATAAATGTAGTGTTAATTGTGGTGCTTGTGGTGCTTTTGGTGATAATTGTGGTGTCTGCGGTGCCTGCAGTGCTAAGTGCGGTGCCTGTGGTGCTAAGTGCGATGCTAAATGGAGCTAATTGCAAAGACTGAGGAGATAATTGCAGAGCTTGAGGAGTATGAGGAAGAGCATGCGGAGCTGATTGCGAAGCTGGTTGCAGAGCCTATGGAGCAAGGCTGCCATGTTGGATCAATCCGCCGCCATCTTGTATTACATCATTGCCGACATGTTGAATCAATCAGCCGCCATCTTGTTGCTTGTGTTTGCGTTTACCAGTGATAGCTAGTTACTCTGGTCCCAGTGTCAAGTGCTGTTGTTGTTGTTGTTGTTCGTGGTACGGGTGGCTCAGGAAGACGATCTGCTGCTAAAGTATTTGGTAGTTTTATGATGACGGGAGGTGAAGATGTCGATGGAGATTACCTGCGATAGCTAGTGATGGATTTGATTGCGGAACATGAGGAGCATGAGAAGGAGCATGAGGAAGGGTATGAGGAGCGTGAAGAGGAGCTTGATGTGCAAATTGCAGTGCTAATTACAGTGCTAATTGCAGTGCTAATTGCAAGGCTAAGTGCAGTGTCTGTGGTACTATGTTCGACCCTCAACATGTTTCGCCTACATCGTCGTTCGGTGCCTGCGCTGCATAGGAAACTGCAGCTGGGAATAAATTCACACTCAACGAGTGACAGCCGAAACAAGATGGGTGACATGACAATGACATAATATATGATACAACAAATGATGTAACATATGTTGAATTGATCCAAGATGGCGGGGAGCATAACGAATTAATCCAAGATGGCGGACGGCATGAATGATTGATTCAATATGGCTGACAGCAAGACGAATTGACCCAATATGGCGGTGAATTGATCCAATATGGTGCGGATTGGTCCAAGATGGCGGCTGATTGAGCCAAGATGGCTACCGTGATGTAATTCAAGATGGCGGACTGATCCTCTGTTCCTCATCCAGGAGCGAGTGCACCAGCTTTCCCCTTTTCCTACTACTTATACCTCAAATTAAATTTACATTTCGTTACAGTACAGACTTTGCGATTTAGCTGTTAACATATAATTACGCCACAATCTGTGTGGCAAATATTTTTATTACCATCTTAATTGTCATGTTTGTACTCTAGCTTAAAGTAGACAGAATTTGTGGTATAACCACAAATTTAACATTTTTCTTCTCAGAATTAAAAAAAAAGCGAAAAATAATAATATGACTGAAACCGAGCCTTAAGTGGATTTTCGTCTTAGCGACGATGGCAGGAATGTGAACTGAACGAAAAGAATCAAATTATGCTGTGTTGTGGTCAAGTAGTTGTAATAATGGGATCGTTGAGAGTTGCTGCAATTAGACTTTATGGCAACGTATGTGGTTGTGGACTTACACTGTTGTTAGAGGCACGATTTACTTGAGGACTTATTTTGGATCACCTTGAACGCCAAGACCACGTAACTTCAGTGATAGGACGACAGCTGTTTTGTCATGTCTTTGAAGACTGCATGCAAGCCGGTAATAAATCTTTACTGAGATTAAAAATAAAAACATTCCATATTTTATCTAAAATGAACTGATACAGCCAAGCTGTGCTTTATATATAGCTCCATTGACTGAGATAAAAAAAAAAAAGGTTTGCATGATTCGTTACACTGCTATAGGACTTTGAATGTTGAAGTTATATGTAAAACGAACGTTTTTCCTTCTTAACTTCAGCGTTATGGCACGATTGGTTATTCGCCGCGAGAGATGCTGCCGTAGTGCTTCTTTTGTTAATATAGTCTTCATTGTTGTAAATGTAGGACATGTGACATTGTAAATGTGTGGTTAGTACAGCGTATGTATTATAACATAAAACAAACGATTATATTAACTAACAGCACTTGTATAATAAAAACATATCCGTAAATTATTGTTTCATCGAGTTTCAGAATGCCCTCGACTCAATCAGATTAAAAAGGAAAACATTCCTTCAACTTTGATTGCATGTAACCCTCAATACATAAAATGTATTATGTTTCTCAGGTAAATTTCCATTTCCTTACATCCTAACAAATAAATGTCTGATTGTAAGTTTTCCCATTCAACCTACTGTTTAGTGTCAAGACAGTTCTATCTGATTTCCCGAAAGTTGGCCAAAGTGGAATATTTTCCTTCTTCATCTCACCCATTCAATTTGTTGGGGAAGGGGGGTTATGTGTAGAGGCCACGATTTTTCGCGAAAATAATTCTGCAATAGTTTGTTTCAATGTATTATGTGCACATATGAAGCTGTGTTCATGGTTATTGGCACAATGTATTATTGCACAGACGTGGCTCATTTGACTGTGCCAACAGGAACAAGGTTATTGCAACGCCACACATCTGTGATTTGCGAGAAGAACCCTAGATGCTGAGAGTTAAAAACAGCCAATTACTGATCATGAAGCAAGGCTGCATATGTGCACATAAGGCATTGAAACAAATTGTTGCAGAATTATTTTCGTGGGAAATCTAGAGCTATAGTGATTGGACGTTAAAACTCTCAGCATCTTAGAGTTCTGTGAGTTAATCACAGACTTGTGGTGTCGCAGTTAACCCTGCCCTGATTGGCACAGTCAAATGAAAGACGACTCTGTACAAATGCAGACAGCCAATGAGAACTACATAATGTGCATGTAAGGCAATCTTATTGACCAAACAATATGGTGCAAAAATCTTTTCGCCAAAACTTCCGGTCCGAGACTATGGTTCTTGCTGCGTGCATAAAGACTCTACAGCACTGAGCAAACATAAGCTTACTTTACAACTACTATTTACGTACCACTGGCACAGATTAAATAGTAACACAATACATATCCGAAATGACGTGGCGTCTCGTTTGATACGGACGAACTTCACCACATATTGGCTGCCGAAGCTGCTGATACCAACCCCGTTTCTGTTTGTCATCTGCATGCTACCACAGACTTCCTATTGGCCTGGCTGCATGCCGGCTAGCAGGATTGGCGGTAGGCGTTTACCCTACGTTTCTGGCCAGCGAAAGCACTTTGCTTGCAGGGGGGATCTAGGGTGGGCAGAGGGGCTGGGTTAGAGGAGTCGCTGGTGGTGCCGATAATTGTTACTTGGGAATGAAATGTAAATTAATATGCAAAGTCTAGATTTATATTTGTATTTACCCTGAACACCATATAACGTTACACATACAGTATTTATAATTAGAGTGAGTGAGAGATTTTGGTCAGTTCTTAACATCGAGGGATTTAGCGCTGGTTGGTATGAGGTGAGTATAGAGCAATTCCAGAATGAAAGGGCAGGGGGAAACGGGATATCCCCGAGAAAACCCGCCGACCAATGGCATCGTCTGGCAAGATTCCCACATGCGAAAATCAGGGGACGGACCCCGAAGGGGATCGAAACGAACCCGCTGGGAATCGAACCCGGATCGCCTTGTTGAGATACGAAAACTCTGGCCCCTCGACCACCGCGGCCCCTTTTAAAAATAGAATGCATACTTTAAAATGCTGCTAATTGTAGCTAGAAAGTCCAGGTTTTATGTATTTATATTAAAATTTTATACTGTTATTTACGCAAGCGCAAAACTACGTATGTAAGATACGTTTATTACTGTTCGGTTGATTGGACTGATGGGAAATAGGAGAGGAAAAGAAAAAGCCCCCCTCACTCTTTTCCTTTTCCTCTCCTATTTTCCACACAATTCTTGCCCCGGGCGAAGGGAAGCTTAGATCCGTTCCTGTGTGTAACTGGGTTTGCCGTCCTACCGACTATTTCACTTCTGTACTCCTAGACATTCTGTGCTACTAATCTATAGTGTACACAGGTTCGTGGCACGATCAAACGTTGTTCGCCCGGCTGTACACTCCAGACTGTCTCCTACCTGCTGCCGCCGGTGTAGGTCTGGCGTTGCCCTGAGGCCGCCATATTTGTCGCCGTTCCCACTGAAACCGTGGGTGCGTGCGTGCGTGCGCGACAAAGCAGACGACTTAGAAGCGGCAAGACTAAAAAGAAGAAGAAAACTTGCTTCGTGTAAACTACCCACACTTCGATAGTTTTAGAACGATCTCCGTAGCTTTTTATTTTCAACTCAACATCGATATCGAAGAATCGTTGTATTGTACTGACGCTAATATATCTTTACTTTATGCCTTAATTTTTTCGTGTCGCAAAACTTACACATTTAATAGTTACAAACTAAAGAAGTATTTCGGACATACGCCATTATAATAAATGGTGTGTCACAGAAAACAAGAGAATACACACAAAGAAACAGAATTTACTGACGGAATTCATTTTGTGTAATAATCAGTTACGTATTATTATTATTGTTATTATTATTATTATTATTATTATTATTATTATTATTATTATTATTATTATTATTGGTGCTTAGTTGCTCGTTTGCGTTCATTTATTTTCTTGTAACTCACTGACTGAATTCCCTGTGGAATTGCTTAGTTTACCTATGTTTGCCAGTTGCATACAAAGTCCTTTCGTTTGTTTACTTGTCTGTTTTATTGTGTGTATTCTCTGGTTTTCTGTAACAGACCGTTTGCTGCATTCGCACATGTCCAAAATACTTCTTTGGTTTGTAACTTGCCCCCTTTACAATAATCGTTTAAAAATAACATTAACGCTGAAACCACTATATGACCGTAACGCCGAAACCATAATACGTATGACCATAACATCATACTACCATAACGTACAGAGAATACGGTTTGGTACAGTCAACCGCATAGATGTTTGTATATAGGCAACCAACCATGTGACAATTGATTTAACTAAATATTTAGTTGCCTGGTAGATTTAGTTCTCTTAACAACAGGGGTTAAACCAGTTAAAAATACAAAACCAATTTTTAATACGTTATATATTTTTTCAGGCATCAAAAATGTGTTGTATGAAATACACACTTGTTTCGCCATACGCAAAGGTATAAGCCCACATAGTTGATTGTACCAAACATTCCTCTCTGTGCGCCGAAAACATAACATGACATTAAAGCCGAAACTGTAGTATCACAACTACGCCTAAACCGTTAAAGTACATAACGCCGAAACTTTCATATGACCATAACACGAATCCAGATTTGACAATAACGCCTAATTCTGAACCGACTGTAACACAGGACTCTAATGGCTAGAGGTACGTAAATTTCGCAGATATATTCCAGGTCAGGTTGAACGCCAATTATGTATACTTCATTGTCATGTCTGTGACTTGCTGGCGGCTGTTACGAAACGCGTTTGACTACTGTAAACTAGTAGTAAATAAGGAAATAATACAAATTATTATCGCTTGCTACATGCTTGTACGGTTATAAGCCAATAGATAATAGATTGTAGCCAATGGGTGTATAGCACTGACAAGTCTAGGCTGCTGCCAGATTAATCCGCGAAATTTACGTACCTCTACTAATGGCACTGCCTGCCAGGCATTAGAAAGATCAATTTAAACGTTAATTAGCGCTCCTTTGGAACCCTGCTAAGACCACCATGTTTGTTATTATTCGTTAATATAATTTTTCAAAAACATTCAGAAACCCATGCATTCTTTGAGAAGCAACCAACAATTTTTACACATGACTAAACCCGTTGTATTTGTGTCAGGTTTATTCGATGGTGTTTTATTTATGAACTGAAAGACAAGCACATGTGAATGGTAGGGATGTTTGACTACAAGAGGGGTTTACCCAGTTTTTCTAATAATGGAATCTTCCCGAACGACGTTGTTAGTCGGCAGGATAACAAAGCGATCCTCCGTTTTATCCCCCGCTTTAGAGAAGAAGTTTTAAGTTTAGGAATGCGATTTTGACGACGAATCTGAACAACAATAATAATTTCATAGTGTCCAATGTATTTGTCTTCACAAATTAAGAAACAATAAAATGAGTTTGTAGTTGTTGTATTGAAGCAAGTGTCACTATTATAATTGTTCGTGTATTTATTGAGGAACAAACTGTTCGATAGTTAAAATGCAAAGCATGAAGTATGTTATAACAAGTTCAGATTTGATCTAATTTTTTTTCTAGCATTCAGTTGTGTTTTTAACGTAATTATATATATATATGTTAGTCCATCATTTTATATAAATAATACTTATTCCAAGTGGTCATTAAGAAATGTGGAAACTTCAGCATAATGCTCTGTTTTGGCATTAAGGTTTTTGTGGATTTAATTACATATAGTGAAAATACTTTGCAATTGTATCGGCACGTTGGTCATTTTTCGAATATTATTCTATTTTCAGATACTCGTCGCCCTGGGCAGGCGAGGCCTACTACGCACTTCAAATACGATACAGTATGCTCGTAAGTTTTTTTTTACGAAACTATTCCACATGTGTCCGTTGTGCCGAGTACGAAATACAAAACCCACTTCGGTCAAGAAGAATATTAATTTCATTATTAAGAATGAGTGATAGTCACCATCTTGAACTTTTGTAATTTGTGTCATAACTTTTCTTCTGGGTAAATGCATGGAACTTAACTTAATTGCAGAATAGAATACCTATTCATAGAATATAAGACACCATAAATCTTTATTTTCCGTTACTATTGTTACATATAGAATTGCAATTAAGAAAGTAATAAGAATTTTGTAACTGCAATTCTATCTTTAACAACTGTAACGACAGAAGTATATTTATGATGTATAAAATTCTATCAGTATGTATTCTATTCCGTAGTTAGGTTAACGTTCCAAAAATTTACCCAGAAGAAAAGTTATCACACAAAATACAAAAATTCAAGATGGCGACTATCCTCACTCTTAAGACACCGTGCTCATTATAAACACTGTTTTTGAGCCATCCAACATTGCTTTAAAAAAATCGGCTTTTTCAGACTGACGTACTTTAAAATGTACTAACCGGATGTTTGTGATACTTAGATAGAAACATGCATTGAACTTTGCAGCAGACTTTCCACCAATAAAAACTTATGGTCACGACTTACAGTCCCGTGATAAAAATATATTGGCGGCAATCTTGACCGCTATTTAAGAGCTTGGACAGCGACCGTTGAGGCGATGCGGCATTTGATGCGCGCTTCAAGATCGCCCTTATAGCTCCGTCACGTCTGAGCCTCTAATGCGCAGGTAGGCGGCATCCTTAAGGTAAAGTCTGGTTGTTTTACAGTGATTATGAAAATATTTTTTTGAGTAACGTAATTTCCATAACTAATAATTAGGGCCCGGTAATTTTCGCGAAAAGGTTTTTTACACAACTTTGTTTCAGGGCCTTACGTGCGCACCTGCATCTCTGCTATGTGGTCGGTGATTGGATGCATGTACACCCAGCGTGTGGTGTGGAGGTTAAATCCGCAAATCACAGACGTGTTGTGTCACAGTTATCCATGCACTGATTGGCACAGTCAAATGAATAATAACTTTGCACAAAACACTCTGCCAATAATCATGAAGTTGAACTGCAGGTGTACACGTAATAGACTGAAACAAAGTGGGGCAAAAATCTATCGCGAAAACTACCGGGCCCTACTAATATTTCCTAGATTGTTTCGCCACGAATTAGTACCCAATTTGTTTGGTAACAATAAACTTCATGTTTTTTTTTTCCTCAGATTTTTTGACCCAATGTATCACCAAATCTGTTATGAAAATAAGTCGAATTTAAGCAAAATAATTTTTGCAAACAAACGGTGCATTTTTTTTTTTTTTTTTTCAAAACTCTTACATACAATTGGGATCACTGAATTCCAAATCATGTTAACTCCAAAATTTAAGAATTATCAATAAAATATATAATTATTTTACTGTGCGTATTTATTTCTGTCTGAAATATGTTACTAACCGAAATAATAGTATTGTATTTTCATTAATGACACATTTAGGATAGATGTAAATGCATACGAAAAAGCATAGTATATTTTATTGCTATGTCTTAAATTTTGCATGGTTTGGAATTCATGTCCCGAAGTATGTATCGTGTGACAGCCCTTAGTCCTGAATGTTTAAATTTTTGTTCTCTGCACCAGTGTGAAAAAACAACCTGGCGTTGTCATAAAATATGTCGTGACGAGATAATTCGCTGCTGTGCTGTGACGTCACGCCGGGATGCTGCAGCTAGTATCGGGTCAGCTTCACTACACCGGGCGGTGAGATGAGAGTGACGGAGGTGTGTTTGGAGCCGTTGGGGGGACGGTGGAGGGAAATTGGTTTCCATGCCGACGTGACGTCACAGCGGAAGTCACCGGCTCGCTGCAGCAAGCCCAAGGTCATCGGCTGGGGTTCTGATCTTGCACCAAGTCAACCCTCTAGCACCCGCTGTCAACTTCCTTCAGGCATGAAATAAACTCATTGCAATATTTTTATTGTATCGTCTGGTATAGTGATAGTTCGTCAAGTGCCGAAGAAAGAATATCGTTATGAAATCAGCGAAAAAAATTACGACACGTGTCTAACTAAAATGCGAGCATTTTATTTTTAAAATGTATTTTATAATCCAAACAAAACATTTCAGGACACATATTAACGTGTTGAACCCCAACCCATTACGATGGTTGATTGTAGACACAGCTAACTATTAACGTCTTTGAATGTTTCATGCCGTGGGACAGAATGTCAAGCTGTATTATTGTGGACAAACGCCATTGCAATTTTGCAATGGCATATGTCTACAATAAAACAGCTTGGCAGGTAACTATTATAAGAAATTTAAAAAATGTTTGTACTATTCAAACGAAAATAGAACAAAACATTAAACCTTGACTGAAAACGAAAAGAAAGTTTCATAGTGCTGCAACAAACGACAATAAATAACGTTGAAGCTAAATTAGAACATTTTTAGCACGATTATGTAAAAAAATGTCTAAAATTGTGTTTACATTGTAGACAAAATTATTAATCTTTGAACATATTTATCATAGTTTTAACACATTTCGATTTATGTGAGGTTTTGTAACCATGGAAATATTCTAAATTCCGAAAAAATTGGCATTTCATCATTAAAGTTGCCATCTAAAAATCAAGTAAATTTTCGCTGTATCTATAAATCAGGGAAATTCGTAGGCTCACTGGTGTGATTTCAAGGACAGGAACCACAAATATTAAAATATTCTCAAGTATGTAGCATCTTGTCGTTGGCTGCTTGGTGATTCAGTATTTCACAATTATTGTGTCTAGAATATGTTACTTCTTTATTTCGGTATACTTTCTAAAAGTACTATCTTTGACACAACACAAACTTTGTTGTTTTTGCCTTAATAAAGCATAATTAAATACACTTATGGCAAATTAACTCAAGTGCATAATCATAAAAGTTTTGCATGAGTAGCAAAATGTAGATACACTTGTGTTCTTCCACACAAATTTTAATATTTATATCAAACAAATATTTTATTATCGGGTGTAAGTACTTCAAAAAATAATCTTCATTTATTTTGCGGCAAAATCTGGGTTATTGCTTTTGGTATCTTGTTTTGGTAATAAAATATTGTGTTAGCTCAAGCAATGAACTGCAGCACAGTACGTACCAAAAATAATGCTCTACTATTGCAATGGTTCAACAGTAATCTTTAAGTGATTTTTTTATGACAGGCTTTATGATGGTATTTTTTCTTTGGAACAAAGATAATGTCAAGGAAACCTGAAAAAAAATACTTGTATTAAAATATGCTTTTTAACGGTTCCTTTGCTGTAAAGGATGGTTTCTTTAATAAAACCCGACCACATAATTTTTTTCTTCGCTATAAAGAAAACGCTTTACACAGAATCTTCTAGGATTTGCCAAACATAAGAAGAACTGCGAAAATAAATAAAAAGTAAAAAATAAAACTTTTTGGCGTACATGACCTCTCTCCTCAAAATACAGTAATTTGAGGATGTTGCCATCTCCGTCTTTAACTTGTGTTCCAAACTATTTCTGTGTATAGGCTAAATTTGGACTTGATTAGCAATTCAAAAATAACACTAATAAAATACTTTCAATAATTTGACTTGTGTGTATTTTTTTTGTCTTTAGGCAGTCCCACGCTAGTTAAGTTAACCCTTAGAGTCAGCAGTCACTATGTGTTCCTTGCTGGTATCAAAAATAAACCAGTGTCTGATTATATATTACGTTTGCAAATAAAACGTGCTGTTTGCCATCGTATTAAGATTAAAATTAATTAGTTTACTTTCTCAGCCGATAATAACGACACAACTCAAAACAGTAATTGGTTGTAGTCTAAATGAGCACGTCATTGGCACATAGCACTATGGTTATAGAACTGGTTTGTTGCATCAGTTCAATTAATATCATTAATTTGTGATTGAAAGGGCTAGTAAATGTATAGGTGGTTCGCAATATAGTGAGCAATTTTGGCGACCAACTTGTCTAAGATACTGATTTAAAAAAATTAATATTGTGACCTATCTTAGTGATGAATAAGTGGCAGGAAACTAGAAATTAATTAAAAAGTAAAAAATACCTAGGGCTTCAAAACTGCTCACTTTATCCTGGACCACATATTGTATGTTGAGGTTCCATTAAATCTAGCCAAAAGGTCATATTTTATGCCCTATCGAAGCCAGACGAGAAAATACTGAACATGTACTCTTAACCACCACGGTTACATACACGACATTTGATTAATGATATAACGTTAAAATAAATTAAGTATCAGTTTGTTTATTTTAAACATAATTATTTCTATAAAAATTTCTACATAATATTGATTATTATAGATGATGGTTTATCGCGTGAGAAATTGACTGTTTGCTGGGTTTATGAAAATATTACTGGCTTTCGCTGTACGTAAAGCTGTTACCCTATTTGACTGAGCCAATAAGAATCCCAATATTGTAATATGTGATGTCTATTATTGGTCTGCAGACAGACGTACATCACCCAATCATATGTGTTACAATTAACTACAGTGTTTTCAAGGTATATTTGCACCAAGCATTTTCGCGATATACCATCATTATAGATAATGGTATATCGCGAAAATTTTTTATCTCAACATACCCTTGAAAATACTGTTGATTCTTGTCACATGTATGATTGGATGAAGTACGTCTGACACAACATAGCTGTCTGCAGACCAATAACAGGCACCAAATATTACAATAAAGGCCTAAAATGTTAATGGCAAAATATTGTGCGATGTCCATTAATATTCAGAATGGGGCAGTATTTAGTCCCTTCTTGCGCTCCACAGATGTCTTACTTATCTAACTACTAATGTTCTAACCTGATATTATGGGTGCAGGTTCAAATCCCGAGCAGTCCAAACATGATTCTACGTAACTTACGTAAAATAATTCCTGGACGCGGAGCGCAACAGGTGACTTCTCTTGGTAGTGTTGCCACATTGTGCACGTAAACTCTCGTCGTACAACATTTTGCAACTTACATTTTCGTCTACAATTCAGCCGAGTATTCTCGTGGTGTGCTTATCACTAGGGCCCGGTATTTTTCGCGAGAAGAATTTTGCCCCAATTTGTTTCATTGCCTTACGCACACGTCTGTAATTTTGCTACATGTTTATTGGCAGCATGTCTTTATAAAGTGACGTATATCATTTGACTGAGCCAATTACAATAAAGTTCCAACAGCAACACACGTCTGCGATTTTCCGGTAGAATCTAAAGGCTCGAGACAGTAAAAAAATAGACATTCAATGACTACGAAGAAGAACTGCAGATGTGCACATAGGGCACCGAAACAAAGTGAGGCAAAATTCTTTCCGCGAAAAACAGTGGTCCCTAATAACAACTCTGCACTAAAACACTCTGCCAATAATCATAAAGTTGAGCTGCAGGTGTACCATAGCCGTCTTTAGTAGAAGGCAGCGGCCTTAGATCTGACAACACTGTAAGGAAGGGTCATTTCAACACTTCTTTCAGCTCTCCAAAGACAACGACTCTACGTGATTCGTTATTGTGTCATACATACCGGCGAATCAGGGGAAGCCATTGCCGTTAGCGAGACAAAAGAAGTGTTAAAAATTACCCTTCCTGACAGGGTTGCCAGATCTAAGGCCGCGGCCTTCTACTTAGACGGCTATGCGTGGGTGTGCACGTAAGGCACTGAAACAAAGTATGGGACAAAAATATTTTCGCGAAAACTACCGGGCCCTACATATTATGCCTTTGCTTCCTGGACATCCTGTAAATGGTTAACGTTCATTCCAGAGTGTATTCCGTGCAACAGCTTGTGATTTCACGCACGGGTAGTCGTAAACAGGAAAACAGCGAGCGGGCCAAGGTCAGCAGAGTAGGTGACAAAAGACACAGTCGGCACGTGAATATGGACGAGAGGCAATCCAGCAGGTGATCCAGACTCAGAGTAGGCGAGTCCTAACAAAGAGTCGCCGTTATACCGACCGTCATCGCTGAGGCGTCACGCCCAACACACGGGAAGGCCGCCGCGGGAGAGATTAAAGGCGCGCCCACGCTGAATGACTCACTGTATGAGCGCGAGCTGATGTCTTCACGACCACTCGGAGACAAGCCAGTGCACATACATGGTGCTTGAACTGCGTTGTGTTATTCAATATTTATTTATTTACTTCTTCAGAGGCGTAGTCAAGGCAGAGTGCCTTTTCTTACACTGGACCAATAACCAATAATTTCACAGTGCAAACATGTCATTAATACATGTTACACGTATACATACATATATATAAAAACGGTGTGTGTATGTATGATCCCTATGGACTCCAAAACGGCTGAAGCTATTTTGATTAAATTTTCTGGCAATCTTAAGGATCAGCCCAGCGGCGATCCTGTGAAGTTTGGTAGCGGTCAGATCAATTGACTTTTTTTTTTTTTTTTGCCAATTTTGTGTCATATTTTCCCTATAAATAAATTAACGAATTAATTAAATTGGATCGAGACTTGGAATAAATAGACTTCAGTTGTTCGCTATAGATAATTAATGCTACCCGGGTCGCCAGTTATAAAAAAAGTACAAGACTCTAACGTAACTGCATTCAATAAAAATTTAAAATTAATGAATTAATTGACTCTCACTGTCACTCGCTCATTCACTTACATGCATAAAAACGTGCATGAAACCAAAATTACACAAAAAAATTGATGAATTAGCTCACACACTTTCTCACTCACAGGCATAAATATATAAACACAACTGCTTGAAAGTGTAGCTTCATCTGCTCATCCACCAATGACAAAAATAGTACATATTTAATTTTCTCTTAAAAGTACTGAAACTTTTTATATTTCCGCGTTCAGTTGGCAAACTGTCCCATTCTTTAGACACGGTAGTAATGAAGAAGCTCGAATAGAATTTGGTCTTGTGTAACGGCATTAAAGCTAGCGTTATCGGTGAAGTAATTCAACTTCTCCTAAGTTTGTTAAATTATGAGATGAGAACATCCCTCAGATGACCAAATTGTACACCTTCACAACACCATGCATTTTGCAATAAATATTCTAAGTCCTTAAATATTTCCCAAAAAACTTGTTCACAGAGTTGGATTAAGTTAAGGGTGGGGGAGGAAACTGCATGGACGATCTCTCTCTCTCCCCCCCCCCCCGTCATAAAACTCAAAGCACGATGAAAACTTTAGAGACTTTTACTCAAATTGTGTTTACATTTGTGTGATACTGTACTTAGCAATGTACGAAGTATAATCAATGATAAACGTTAGATCCTGGGTTAGAATGTGTAATCCAAACGACATACACATTAATTTTAATTTCGTTACTATAATTTTAATTTTTCGCTCAATTCATCCCCACACTCAACAACCAAAATCCACAAAACTCTTCACTGGATATGTGCCTGCTTATTCAGGTTGTTGTAGTTCCTAATACAATAACTAAATACAAGCAAAACTGCGACAGATTCATGCATTATGTAGTCGCACCCAATAAAAATATAAATTGGCCGCTTAAGGCAACGCCCAGTGGTTTTAAAATTATCTTAAAAATACTTTTATAATACCAACCCAATTTTCATATCGAAGAATCAATACATTTTGTCTCAGATATATCATATTTTGTACCAATTTTTTGTATCAATAAACCTCGTATATATTTCACATTTTTGCAACCAACGTATCACGAATTTTGTTATGAAAATATGCCAAAATAAAGCAAAATAACTTTATGGCAACGAATAGAGTATTATTTTACAATACACCTTCATAGAATTCTGCCCTTTATGACTGCTCTTAGCCTTTAATTATTTAAAAAAGTATTTTGTTAAAATCGTTTTGAAAATTTTTTGCACCAGTGTGAAAAAAAACTACTAGCATGACCTTCAAGTCACGTCAAAGTGGAGTCGCAGACCTGAAGCCTGCATTTAGGTTTAGTGGTCTTAAAAAGCAAACACTTGACCGTAAACATATATTAAAGCAGCAGCCAAACCTTTCATGTAACTCGAATCTACTTACATGCTACCACTGACATATTTAGTAATCTCTGTAAGGTTCGCATTACTATAGAGAGCCGTTTTTCAAAAGTAAGTTACTCTGAAAAACTAGGATATATAAGAATTTTCATTATTTAAAAACAGTCAAAATCATAGTCTCATATATATATCATTTTATTTATATTCCTGTAGTAGTATTCTTCTCTTCGTCCGAAAGAGATATAGTTAAAATTGACTGAACACCGTCAAATTAAAATAAACATGTTAATCCCTATTCTTGGTCAAACCTCGGGTCTCAAAGGGTTTATTAAATATCTCTGCATTATGGGAGCAGCGCAAAAATTTAACTGCGCCGCGTTTGGTTGCACTGTACTGGAATTAAAACATGCACTCACGTGGAAAATTGTTGTAAATATGAGTCTATCAAGTACTTCGGCGGAAGTACGTTTGCTGTGTTTGTGCTTGCTCTGTTGTAAAAAAAAAATGTGTAACAGTAGTTATTTCCAACTGAGACTAGAGTTGCAAGTGAAAACCATTTTTACTTACGAAGCACCTGCACAGCGCTTCGCCAATGCCAATAGCAGGTAGTGATATGTAAATATAATGGTTTACAGCGGAAAAACTTGATTGTTTTCTGGGTTTCGAAGCAGGTTCAACTTACCAGAAGATGACTGGCTTTCGTTTGTACGCGGAGCTGTTCCCATATTTGACTGAGCCAATAAGAATCCCGCTATTGTAATATTTGATGCCTATTATTGGTCTGCAGACATCTACGGTGTGTCAGACGTATATCACCCAATCATACATGTCACACGAAACTACGGTGTTTCCAAGGTTATGTTGGTACAAACAAATATGAAAAATTCACGTTTTATTTTAGACACAAGCTGCACTCTAAATCTGAATTAGTGAATGTTCACTGATTCACGCCGATGGATGGAGTAGTTTCAACAAATTGAATCAGTGAGAAACCACTGTGAAATCGGTGACTATTCACAGATTTCGGTAGAGTGCCAACATTCCACAAGCCAATTAATAAATGCCTACAGATTTTCCAGTAATTTTTTTCTGATCCAATAAGTGAAAACTTTTTTGAAGACAACTGGAAAAAAAAAAGGTCAAATTTCACTGATTCACTTGTGAGATTTTGGTAC
This sequence comes from Medauroidea extradentata, assembly GCA_003012365.1. Taxonomy (NCBI): domain Eukaryota; kingdom Metazoa; phylum Arthropoda; class Insecta; order Phasmatodea; family Phasmatidae; genus Medauroidea; species Medauroidea extradentata. Next base: position 46,997 of record PNEQ01016857.1, read on the forward strand.
TCTTAAAGGAAATCAGTGAAAATTCACTAATTAAACACTGATTCAAATTGTTGAAACAGCTCTATCCACCAGCGTGAATCAGTGAATATTCACTAAGTTCGTGTCATGTTCACAACTGGTCCCTGACTCATTTGACACTTCGTGTGACCCAATAACAAAAATGTAACTAATTGCTGGTCCATATCACTGTGTCAGCGAGCAGCTCATGAACAATTGTTGTTTGCTTGAGTGCACATATATTCTTGGAGGCTAGCCTACAAATCAGTGAATCCACATGTTAATTAATGAATGCCGACAGATTTTCCAGTAATTTTTTTCTGATTCAATAAGTGAAAACTGCTTTTTAAACAACTGAAAAAACGGTGTTTTTTCACTTATTCACTTATGAGATTTTGGCACTCTTAAAGTAAATCAGTGAATATTCACTAATTAAACAATGATTTTCACTGATTCAAATTGTTGAAACTTCTCCATCCATCAGCGTGAATCATTGAATATTCACTAAGTTCGTGTCACGTTCACAACTGGTCCCTGACTTATTTGACACCTCGTGTGAGCCAATAATAAAAATGTAACCTATTGCTGGTCCAGTCGCTGTGTTAGCGAGCAGCTAATGAACAATTGTTGTCTGTTTGAGTGCACATATATTCTTGTAGGCTAGTCACTAGTAATCGGGGACCAGGTATGCAGCGCCTTTACCTGTTTCGTGATGTTTATGAACCACAAAAAAACCTATATCAACGACGAGGCGTGAACATGTTGCAAGGCAGGAAAGCAGTATGCTTTGAGCTTGGTCTGTCGGACGTAACCAATGTACATGTATTGTAGTTTACGAGGTCGTTCTACTGGACAAAACTTTCCTCGTTGCTTGTACTCTTTTCTACCGGCTAATAATTATATTTTGAAAATATTTTAACTCTTTCACGACTGTATACTAATTCTACGTCTTAATTTATTTCTCCGCGGTCATACCTGCTATTCGGGATTTCTCGAACATTTTACTTCTTTCATCGCCTAAATTGTGGAATTTCGAAAAATCATTAAACAGTATTTTAGCTATTTACGTAAGCTTTTTTTTTTTATTATTATTCCCGCTATCTCAACAGGTATAAGAGAGACGGAGGATTAATTGTAAACAATTATTTTTTAATGTCATTAGAGGTTGAATTTCGAAAAATCCTAGATCTCCTTTTTAGGGATATGTATAAGGTTTATTCTACAGCAAAAATCTTTTCCATATCTCAACGGTCTTAAGAGTTATCGTGGGTTAATTGAAAACATGTTTTACTGTTGTTCACTCTCTAAATTTTCAAATTTAAAAAAAATAAATAAAAAGAAAAGGAAACTGTAATTTTCGTAAGCTTCATCACATCATCTCAGCAGATTTAGGCGGTATCGAGGAATCATTGAAAACACATTTCACCCTTTTTTCGCTCCCTTAACTTTAGAATTTCGAAAATCCCTTCTTAGTAGGTGTCTGCTGTATTAGGAAAGCCACCCTTGAAAATTCGTGTACCTAGGTTCAGCGGTTTGTAGGAACCCCTGTTTGTCGCGAAAATAATTTTACCCCACTTTGTTTCGTTGCCTTACGTGCACATCTCCAATTCTGCTGCGTGGTCAGTGATTGGATATTTTATCTCTTACGAGCCTTATGATACTACAGGCAAATCACAGACGTGTGGTGGTGCGGGAATGTTATTGTAATTGGCTCAGTCAAATGAGATACGACTCTTCACATAGACACGCTGCCAATAACTATGAAGCACCATTGCAGGCGTGCACGTAAGTCACTGAAACAAACTGGGGCAAAATTATTTTCGCGAAAAACAGGGGTCCCTAGCGGTTTGGGCTGAGGATTGATAAGTGAGTGAGTGAGTGAGTGATTGGGGCACTTCATTTTATGTACAGAGATGAATGAATGCTACTCTATGTGTGTCATGTGTCGTGAAAGCGTCAGTAGAAGTACTGCGATTTGTTGTTCAGGGCGTCCAGCGACGGTATTGGGTCTGCAGCCAGCGGTCATAGAACCAGAACATTGTTGCACAGTTACAAGGAACTTGTGTACGACAATTACCTCGAGCTGAACCTTGTTATAGACGACGTAAACACGTCGTCCGGGAATGACTCGTTCAAGATGCTACGAAGGCAATCGGCTTTCACGGGATGAGTCAGCTGTGGGTCACTGCTGCACCAAACTCGACAGGGGAATTGAGAAGGATGCAGATGAGGGGGGCTCTGTCGTATACACGGAACAGCAGCGTGGGCCGACGCGATTGGCTGGCCGCCAGACCACAGCAACAAACGAAACCCCAGTGTACTGAGTGTCACAGACCTTCTCAGAAGCCTACAATTCCTCACTGCTATCTTTGAATATATATACTGGGTATATATATATATATATATATATATATATATATATATATATATATACCCAGTATATATATTCAAAGCTGCTATGTTCGTCACCCTTCGCCAGCGCTGAAGACCTCGATGTTTAGCGCTGACCAAAATCTGCTTTTAGCGTTGAATTATGAACCGCGCCTTCTTAAGTCCTCGTTGTTAAAGAGCCGTAAAACCCTCTCATGTCACCGGAAATTTAACAAATTCATATGAGATGTTAGATTTAAAACTCCTACACACGTTAATTACTTCTGCGAATGGACTGTCGTTAAGGCCATGATCTTCCATTTATTTCAAACAATTTGAAACAAATCGAATATTTTTTAACCGTGTGCTTTGAAAATATTTGACACTGTGTACAGTCATACGATACACAATTTTGGAAGAGGGTTTTTTAGTAATGTACCGTTTGCTAGCTAAAAAAATATTTTGCTTCATTTTGGCTTACTTTGACAACAAAATATGTGATATTTCAGGGGAAAAAATCTAAAATCCGTTTGGTGTATAGCAACAGAAAAATTCAGATACACACGATGATATAATTAGTGTTAAAACTGTAAGAACGAATTTTTTAAATATGTATTAATTTTCGTTAAAAAAAATTTTCGAAATCACTGCAAAACTAAAGATCGAGATCTTAATGTAACTCTTCCTTAGAGATTGTGAAGCAATAGTTAGAGTCTAGAAGAAATAGCGGATTAATTGACCTGTAGGCCAGAGTCCAATAATATATTTGCTCTCAGGCAGACTGAAGCTACTCATTGGCCATACTTTGACGCAGTGTTACCACTTGATTGGGCCTACATTTAGCTGCTTCTATACTATTGCAATGAAAAAAAACTTATTTAATCACTACAAAATGTTTTGTTATTATGTATTGACCTCACCAAAATTTTTGTGGTGACTACTAACATTTTTTGCTGTCCCCAATAAATTTTTGCAGCGACTACCAACAAATTTTGTAACCACTGCAATAATATTTCGTGAGGTCCATATTGACAAAACATTTTGCAGTCCCCACAAAACCATTTTTTCTGTATGGCTCAGTGTCCGCTAGGAGGTGTCAAATTAGTCTAGGAACATTTGCAAAATTGGCACGAACTATCGGTTGTTTGAATGTTAGCTTGTGCCCATATGGAAACACGAAATTTCCAAGTCCTTACCAATAGTAGAACTGCATGGAAAATCTCACTTACAGCCGCGCTACCTTATCACATGTACAACTATCCACTCACTGTAGCAACAGACAATATACAAGTATCTGAAGATATAGTGTACACAGGACTGTGGAGTCTAGCCTGCTGGTCCTTGAACTCATAGGATTTCAGGTTCTCTTAACAATCTGTGATTTCATTACGATGTCATTCGATGGTGTTACGCAGTAAGGGCGTTATCAACAATACGTGAATTTTTCTAAAAAAAATTTAAACTTCCTAGAAATTGTTTTTTCATCCAACAAAGCTACGTAATACTTCACTATACAGTTTATATTTAATTATTTTTGTAGCATATAACATATTTGTAGTCCAGTTCCACTTTCACTAAAACTGAGCAAATCGCGGAAAAAATTTGCAAGCCCATTTGTGACATGGCCAAATCAGTTTTCCAAACTGTGTCTGTTATCGAATAAGGCGAGTTTTGGAAACTACCATCACGTCAACTTCAGCGCACGTTTAAATGATACACAAAACTGTTCAAAACTCATATTTCCTTGGTGATGAACAAGGAGTGTTTTGTAACTAGACTGCTCATATGCAACAGTAACATATGTCTAAAAAAATTAAATAGAAGACAGACTTGGATGTTAGTAACGCCCTTACTGCGTAACACCATCGAACGTATTTGACAGCTCTACTTGCGATTGATTACTCTACCCGTGGAACTTCTAATTATTGGCTCAAAGTGTTCCTCGTTAAGGGGCCTGCCTACCTGCAGTTCAAACGCGTTGTAACGAGTTGCGGCTATTCTTTTTTTTTTTTACAGAAAAAAATTAACGCACATTATATTTGTATATCTATGAAAATAACACACACTTCAAACTATGATGAGTATCCATGGATATACGCCATTGCAAAAATCTTTCAAAGATCATACTTCGTACTATGCCACAATAGTTTTAAAAGTTCGGAACGTTTATTAGAAACATAATTTTTGGGCCCCTCAAAATGGCCAGAAATAACTTTTCCAGACAGCCGTATATTGAAAAATAACAACCTGATTCGGAAAACACAACTACACAAACTACGCTGCTCACAAATAAAATAATGTGGTCACCGCTTAAAAATCCCATAGGAAAAAGGATAATAGTGAAGCACTGCACGCCATCTGAGTGGCTTGCACGGAGAGGCGATAATGCATTATATACGCCTCTCCATGGCAACCTTACCGCTCCTGCCTGATACACACAGACGCTAGATGCCGCGTCTGAGGTACGGAGACAAGCAGGCGATAAAAGCTAGATTGGTTCGTGCGTCAACAGCCGTGTCGCACTTATGTGCGGGATACAACGGTAGATAGAAGAAACCTGACATTAAGCAGACACACGTGTAAATGACATTTCTCAGAAGCCCATGGCAATTAAATCCCAAATTGTGCTCCGTTATGTACAGGCCATATGAAGTCTAGTCTTTCTTCAAATAGTAACGTGACTTTGCAGATCCCTAGTAATCACGTGCCACCATCGGTTTATGATGGGCAAAATACTTATTCATATGTAAGCACATACACTAAAAAATTTTGTAAAATTTACAAAGATTGTCGTTATACTTTTACAAATCCTTGTAAAAGTTCAAATATTTCTTTTGTTAAATTATTTGTTTGTAAAGTTGTACGGTTGAGTTTGTAATACAACAAAGGAATTCCCTGTACTTATATCGACAATTAATGGCCTGAAATATTTTTTTTTCTATAAACAACAAAGCAATTCTTTATAGTTTTACATACTTTTAAATTTCCCTTGAAAAATTATTTGTTTATAAAGTTATAAGAATTTCTTCGTAGAAAACACAGGAAAATTTGTAGTCAACCAAAATCACAGTTTCGTTTAAATTACATAGCTATTCAAAATCACATATTGTAGGCCCTATAGCGCATTTTTCTGGACTAAAGTGAATTTTCATATTAATGAGTGCAAACATTAAAATAAAAAGTAAGATTTATCACTGAACTTACTGTACAATGAGTATATAGAAAGAAACTAAATCCGATGTGTAGTACCTGCGCGAGGATGCGGGTTTGAATCCGAGCGCGTCTATAAAACTTTTGTTTTAAGTTATTTCACGTAAATTTATTTCTTAGTTATTTATAAGTTAGGTATCGTTAAAATAAAACGATTATTTAAAAATTAATTTTTTCCTACTTACAAGTACAACCACAAGACTATCCCTTGTAATTTTACAAACATGTACTTTGTATTTTTTTTTTTTAACGAAAACAACCTTTCTATCTTACAAATAGTTTCTTTGGCAACTGGATTTCCGAAAATTTTGTTTGTTAAAGTAAAATTTATTTACAGTGTACTTAGTACCGAGCCTTTATTGATAGAGAGATACGTTTAATGGACACATTCCGATGTTGGCAACGAATGTACTTCATAGTCGCATTTTGCATGTCATCCACTGAACAGTCGTTACGTGGGAAACTGCAAATACTGAATTTTTTCCTCGTTGAAACCTTGAAATATTTCCTTCCACGCCACCAACGTTCCCCCTCCCCTTCCTCTGACAAACCCACTTTTATAACAAAAACCAGTTTGTGTTCACGGTTCTGAGCCTGTTTCCGCCGAACCTTGATGTGCATGCTAACACGTGCCGCCCATCTCGTGGCCACGAACAACCTTGCCAACCGTGACACAATTACTTTCCCCGTGTTTAAGTTCGAGATAATCTTGTTTCTGTGAGGTTGATAAGCACAATTTAACAAAAAATGCAATTTGTAACGTTTGGTGGTAACTATAGTATTAATAAACTCACACTATGAAGATTATATTCGCACTAAAAGGAACATTTTGTAGGAGCTATACCCTACAAAATAGCTGTGTGGTAAACACAAAATAACTTTTTGGTGACTACAAATTTTTACTCGTGACAGTAAAGTGTTTTTGGTGAGCACAGAAAATACTTGGCAGGGTGAATAACATATAAACTGTTAGTACCTGCAACAAAATATTTGCTTCCGTATAGATTTAAAATCTTAAAATCAAAATTTTTGAAATTTTTATTTCCACAACAATTTAACTTGTAGCTCTTATAGAAAGTTGCTGTATGTATTTAGTATACCTAAACATCTACTAACCGTATCTAATTATAACTAGCAACTATCGTCAGTTATAAATGAATATGTAACTACTCAAGTACTGTATTATCCCGCTACGTAGCTTTCTCTAAATTTTTAACACAAATGCAACGCCTGTCTACAGATTTACAGTCAGAAATCAGTAGAAATTTACTTAGCCACTCTGTCGGACGGTTAAGCCGCTCCTCGTAGATCAGCTAAATAACGAGTTTAGGGAAACCAGTATAGTATAACGTTCGAGAACATTCTCAATTTAAATGAGTTTGTAAATAGTTAAATCATTTAATATATTTATTACCTTTTAAAAAATATTCACTTAAAAATTTGCGAAATTTTTTATTGTGTAAAACAAACATTGATGTGCAAATTCTAATTTTGTTTGAAATTTCAAATGTGTTACGGAAACGGTTACATCGCTTAATGTTAGCAATTGTGGTTTGTCATGCAAGTGCACACAAACTTAGGTCCGTGAGGCAAGGCCACGTACGAGAAATATAAACAAGTCAAACAAACATTTTTGACGCTTTCAACTCTAAATAGTGCGTAAAGACAGCAGAACACGTCACCCTAACGCACATCAACATGTGAGGGGAAGGTAAGTTTAGCGAAGCTTAATTCTACTACAGGCTAGGAAGATAATCGAAGTTCTAATAAACGAGTTTATCAAGGAACAAAAACAACCATTTCTCTCGCTAGTTAAGCTGCAGTAGCTAATGCTAATGAGTTTAGGGAAATAACACGTGATAATATTGGCTAACATAATTAATACTACATATGTTCAGTAAAAAGAAAGAACCACTTGGCACTATTTTTATTCGATTTTGAACGCATATTACAATAGGGCTGTATAATAAACTAATCCCTTTTTTAGGCGAAATTCATTGCGACCAACAAAACAATAAAACAAAAAAGGCAACAAAACAAGTATTAGCTGCAGTCAACAAATATTATAACATACGTAGAAATACATTTCCAGACGTGAAGAGAATAAAGGGGAGAAAACAACGCCAAATAATTCCAGAAAGAAGGGCAGTCAGTTATAGGCAGAAATACAACATAAATATCAAAGAAGGACAATAAAATAATATAGGAAGACAACGATGACAAAAATAAATGACCAGAGAATGAAAAACAAAGTAATTTCAACTTTTAATTTTTATATGCGAAAAAAATACCGCCACTAATATTTAAAATAGTAAATAATGACAACTAAGCACCCCTGTTCTTTCGCTAAAAGAATTTTGCCCCAGTTTGTTTCATTGCTAGGGCCACGATTTTGTAGCGAAAAGATTTTTGCCACACTTTGTTTCAGTGACTCACGTGCACATCGGCAGTTCTGTTTCAGGGTTATTGGCAGCGTGTCTTTGTTCAGCCCCGTTTCTTATTTGACTGCACCAATCAGAATACGATTATTGTGAGTCTGTACGTCTATAATTTACCAAGGCCAGTGAGAGTAAAATCATCCAACCACAGACGATGTAGCAGAGCTGCAGGTGTGCACATGACGCATCGAAACCAAATGTTGCAAAAATCTTTTCGCCATAAAATCGTGGCTCTATTCATTGCCTTACGTGCACATCTGTAATTATGCTTCGTAGTTATTGGCAGCGTGTCTACGTGAAGAGCCGTGTATAATTAGACTGAGCCAATTAAAATACCGTTCCTGCAATAACACACGTCTGTTATTTGCCGGTAGAATACCAAGGCTCGTGACAGTTAAAATATCCAATCACTGACCACAAAGCAGAACTGCAAATGAACACGTAAGGCACGGAAACAAAGTGAGGCGAAATTCTTTACGCGAAAAACGGGGATCCCTAATGACAACTACTCTGCTGGCCAACCGAGACCAGTCCGCCACAGATTGTGATAACTAGAGATTTCGCGGATTCACCTGGCAGTAGCCTAGCTTTCTCAGTCCTATACATGCACCGACTACAATCGATTATTCATTGACGTATAACATTACGTACGAGTTATTTCCTTATTTGCTACTGGCTTCCAGTAGTAAAGGCGTTTCGTGACAGCTACCAGCTAACCACAGACGTGACATTGAAGTATGCGTTATTGACGTCCAACATGACCTGGAATGTATCTGCGAGATTAACGTACCTGTAATGATGGTATATCGCGAATATTTGTCATGCCAACATACCATTGAAAACGCTGTAGTTTCTCGCCGCTTGTATGAGAGGGTGATATACGACTGACTCTCTATAGCTGTCTGTAGACCAACAACACGTATCAAAGATTACAATAGTGGGATTCCTACTGTCTCAGTCAAATAGGGTAACAGCTCCACGTACTGGGAAAAAGCCAATGTGCTTTTGACAAGCTGAACGTACGTTGAAACAAGCAACTGTCAAGTTATAACTAGAGACCTGAAATATGCGAGTTTTCTTTTAGGTGTAAGCTAGAGTTCCAGCAACCATAGGTCTGTATCACGTTCATAATTGACCGTTAACTTACTCGACACTTCCTGGAAGTAGCTGAGCCAATAATAAAAGTGTAGCTGAATACAGGCTCATTTCACAGTGTCAGCGAGCAGCTAATAAACAACTGCTGTCTGCACGATTTCACAAATATTCTTGGAGACTAGCCTACAGCTCAGTGAACTCGCCAATTTTTCCGGTCTCTAGTTATAACTCATTCGCCAATCAGAGGCTACAGATTAAATAAAACTCTAGCTCTAGTTGAGACGCAAACGAGTGTGTGAAGAGGTTTTGGTCAACGCTTAACATCGAGGTCTTTAGCGCTGGTAAGGGGAGACATGAGGTGAGTATGGAGCAGCTCCGGAATGAATGGGCGGGGGAAACGGGAGATCCCCGAGAAAACCCGCCGACCAGCGGCATCGTCCGGCACGATTCCAACATATGAAAATCCGGGGACTGACCCCGCCGGGAATCGAACCCGGATCGCGCGTCCCCAAGACGCAAACGAAATGGCATTGTAGTAGCGATGTAGTTGAATTTCTTTGCGTGTTAGTTCGCGGCCTAGCGATGTCTCGTACGTGTTAGGTAAAAACACGACGAAAAATTCTGGATTTGTTTTGGATAAACGATACAATTTAAACAACTGTAAGTTTCATTTTCACAGTTGGTTCTTGACTTATTTGAAGGGATTTACAAATTTTGCGTCATTACATGTCAAGGTCAACTCTTAAATACCCACGCTCCTGTAACGCATTTCGCCAAAGAATAACGTGAAATTAGAATGGCTCTAACAACGTGGTACCTCCTGAGGGACGCGGAACCAAAAACGTAGAAGCAAATAAATGCAGGCCAAATTATTTTAATTAAAAATTAATATATTTTAAAGTCGATCCAAAGGGATCCTGAATTTTCGCGAACGTGAACAAGCACAGCTCTACTTCACGGCTATTGGCAATGTGTATTTGTGCCAAGACGTCTCATAATTGCCTGCACCAAATGTACTAAGTAAAGTTGGGGGTCGCAGTGGCCGAGGGGTCAGACCATTCGCCTCACACCAAGGCGATCCGAGTTCGATTCCCGGCCGGGTCGGTCCCCGTTTTCTTCGCATGTAGGAATCGTGCCGGACGATGCCGCTGGTCGGCGGGTTTTCCCGGGGATCTCACGTTTCTCCCGCCCTTTCATTCCGGTGCTGCTCCATACTCACCTCATGTCACCCCTCACCAGCGCTAAAGGCCTCGATGTAAAGAGCTGACCAGAAATGTCTCACTCACAAAGTTGAGATGATGGTTTTATCGCGGGAAAACTTGACTATTTGCTGGGCTTCAACGCACGTTCAGCTTATGAAAATATACCTGGCATACGCTTGCGCGCAGAACTGTTGCCCTATTTGACTAAGTCAATAAGAATCCTGCTATTGTAATATTTGATCCCTATTATTGGTCTGCAGACAGCTACGTTGTGTCAGACGTATGTCACCCAATCATACGTGTCGCAAGAAAACACAGTGTTTTGAAGGGTATGTTGGCACAAATAATTTTCGCAATATAACATCATCTCTAATAATTAGAGACGGGAATAATTCGCGCGTTCACTAAGCTGTAGGCTTGCCTCCAAGAATATTTGATTACTTAAGCAGACAACAGCTGATTACTGAATTCTCGATAGCACAATAACATCTAGGGACAGGAAAATTTCGCGAATTATAAATGACACACATTCTAGCATCCATTGTCCTACGCATACTCAAGCCCCGTCTATTCGTTCAATGTCTGTTGTTCCACTGAGTAGCAGCTAGTGGCCAAATGATCGGGGCTTGAGTATTCGTAGGATAGTTGATTCTAAAATACAGGTCATTGAATTCACTAAATTTATGTATCTAGTAATATCTAGAGACCTGAAAAATTCGCGTTTTCTTTCCGGCACAAATTAGAATTCCAGCAACTGTAAACTCGTGCTACTTTCACAATAGGTCGCTGACTTATTTGACACCGCCTTGAAGTCGATGAGCCAATAATAAGAATGTAACTAAATGCAGGCCCATTTGACTGTGTCAGTGAGCAGCCAATGAACAGTTGTTGTCTACTTGAGTTCACGGATATTCTTGGAGAGTAGCCTACAGGTCAGAGAACTCGCGAATTCTTCCAGTCGCTAGTAATATCCATAGTCATCTTTAGTAGAAGACCGCGGCCTTAGATCTAGCAACCCTGCCAGGAAGGGTCATTTTAACACTTCTTTTAGCTCTCCAAAGGCAAAGGCTGTACCTGATTCGTTATTCTGCCCTATATACCGGCGAATCAGGTGAAGCCATTGCCGTTGGTGAGACGAAAATTACCCTTCCTGGCAGGGTTGCCAGATCTAAGGCCGCGGCCTTCTACTAAAGATGGCTATGTAATAGCTAGAGCCACGATTTTATGGCGAAAAGATTTTTGCAACATTTGGTTTCGATGCGTCGTGTGCACGTCTACAGCTCTGCTATATCGCCCGTAATTGGATAATGTAACTCTCACTTGCCTTGGCAAATTACAGACGTAAGGAGTCATAACAATCTTATTCTGATTGATGCAGTCAAATGAGAAACGCTGCCAATAACCATGAATCAAAGCTGCCGATGTGCACGAGAGACACTGAAACAAAGTGGGGCAAAAATCTTTTCGCGACAAAATCGTGGCCCTAGTAATATCACATGACTGGGCCTGCATTTAAATGAATATTTATTGTTATCATAGTACTCTCTAAGTGTTGTATGATCAACCGAGAGCCACTTGCTAAAGTGACACGAATATACAGTTGTTTGGGTTCTAGCTTGGCAGGGAAAAAACGCGGATTTTTCAGGTCCCTAGTAATTACTTAAGAACCTACCTGCGCGTTAGAGGCTGAGAAATTTCAGAGGCATACGGGTGACCTTGAAGCGCGCATAAAATACCGCTTCGGCTCAACGATCCAAGCGCTGAACTAGCGTGCAAGCTTCCCTCTAAACCTATGGGACACTACCCTGTGACCACATCATTTTATTGGGTAAAAGTCTGAAACAAAGTTCAGTGCAGGTCGCAATCTGAGTTTCACATACATCCGGTTAGTACATTTTGAAGTACGGCAGTCTGAAAAGGCCATTATTAGCCATGTTGGAGGTCTTAGAAACTGTGTTCTTAAAGAGTATGGTGTTTTAACAATGAGGTTATGACCTTTTCTGAATTTTATTTTCGTACGTTGGTATAATGGGCACACGTGGAATATTTTCGTAGAAAAAACCTGTTTACGAACACACTGCAAAGCATTTGAAGAGTGGGGTTTACGGCACCCAAGTCCCGAAACTTTGCGAGTTAATTTGAAAGGGTGTTCGACTTTAAACAAAAATTCACATGTGCGTTACTTCTGTGATTAGGGCACTGTTGTCAGCTCTTTTTTGAGAACTCAGTAGCTATAGCAAGCCAGGTAAACAACGCCACGTAAACTTCATCATTCTACACTGCCTTGGAAACTACGCTGGAATGAAGCATTCTCGTGATTTTCCAGTGTCACTTGTTCGCAAATAATTTTCTGCGTCATCTAATTTAAATAAATTAATAGTATCACAGACTAAACAGTAAGACAGACGTGGAATGACGTGCGGGCTCATTTGATATTGCTGGACATCGCCGCTCTTCGGCTGCCCGAGTCTGTTGATACCAACTCTATGTCTGATTGGCTCCTGCGTGCTAAGGCTCGGTTTCAGTCACCATCTTGCATTTTATTATTTTTCGCTTTTTTTTTTTTTAATTCTGAGGAGAAAAATGTTAAATCGGTGACTATACTGCAAATTTTATTTACCTTGAGCTACAGTACAAGCACGGCAATAGAGCTAGTAATGTATAGTTAGGTCACAATTTGTCGGGAAAATTATGAATATTAATATATTTGCCACACAAGTAGCGGCGTAATTATATGTTAACAGCTAAATCGCAATGTCAGTACTGCAGCGAAATGTAAATAGAATTCGAGATATAATCGTATATTTAACATTTTCCTTCTTAGATTCCAAAAAAGCGAAGAATAATAAAATTCAATTTGGCGACTGAAACCGTGCCTTACAGCAGGTTTCTTATTGGCCTGGCTGCCGGCTAGCAAGGTTGCAACATTACGCTGATTGGTGGTAGGCGTTTCCGCCATGTTACTGGCCAAGTAACAGAATATTTAGAAATACAGAAGTGAAATAGCCGGTAGGACAGCGAACTCAGTCACACACGCCAGCGAAGTGGCTTCCCTGGCCAGCAACATGGCGGAGACGCCTACCGCCAATCAGAGTAAGTAGGCTGCACAGCTAACCAGCAGCCAGGCCAATAGGAATCATGCAGTAACATGCAGGAGCCAAACAAACACGGGTCTGGTATCAACAACCTCGGGCAGCCAATAAGCGGTGAGTTCGCCCGTATCAAATGAGCCGCACCGTCACTCCGCGTCTGTATTGCTGTTTTGTCTGTGACCAAGGAACGATTTTGCTAGCGCGAGTGACTGAGTTTGTCGTCCGGCGGACCACACTTCACTTACGTATTCCTAGATATTTTGACCGAATCAAGCGACTGGGGGAATTTCGTAAATGCAAAACATTCTCAGTAAACATGCGGTTTAGCCATTCATCTTCCCGGTAATCGACGCGTTTCAGAAAATTTTCCCGCCACGACCGAGCCAAGGCCAATGAAGTTGTCTTCAGTTCCTGTTCGGTGTTCCCGCCAGATACGTGTGTAAACTAGAAGGTGGTTGGAATGAGAGCATGATGGAGGGTGGGGGAGAGGGGAGGACACGTGCGGAGACACTCCCCTCCATCGCGTACATTCCACGAGTTCCTCCCACACCGACGACCTTCGACTGACGTTCCGTCTCGGTTTCCGCGTCCGCCCGCGTGTTGAGGGACGATCATGACATCGGTCGAAGTCACAGAACAGCTAGCGGCGCAGATGCGAACTCCAACCGTGCACGAGTCAGCAATATGGCGGATCTTGTCGGCAATATGGTGGTGGGACATTTGCCGATCTGCAACTGCTGACGAAACGCGCCGAAACGAGAACCTGCCAATTGTTAGATAGGAAGGGGGGTAGGGGGAGGAGGAAGAGAGAGAAATCGAGGAAATGTTAAACGGTTGTAATAATAACTAGAGATTATGGTTTATCACGAGAAAGCTGGACTGTCTGCTGGGTTTCAACCCACGTTCAGCTTACCATAAGATTACTAGCTTTAGATATGACATGGAGCTGTTACCCTATTTGACTGAGCCAATAAGAATCCCGCTGTTGTATTGTTTGATGCCTGTTATTGGTCTGCAGACAGCTAAGTTCTGTCAGACGTGTATAATCAAATCATATGAGCTGCAAGAAACTACAATTTTTTTAAGGGTATGTTGGCACAAAACATTTTCGCGATATATCATCATCTGTAGTAATAATACTCGAGTTGAGTCATGTGACGAGAGGCTATCGATCATTAAGTAAAGTCTAGTGGTGATGGAAAATCATGGAAATATTTTCTACTAGCACATTCTCTAAATCAGAATAGCCTCTTCCGCCTTGTATAATGGGACGACTGTTATATTGATACGGTTTAACTGTTTACAGATAAATTACAGATGTCCAGTCGTAGCGCACCATAATTAGTATTAGCCCAGTCAAATAGGGACTCAACAGTAATGCAATAAAAGCGTCAGTGAAGAATGCATTTTATTGAAGCCTAGCAAAAAGATATTTCTGCAATGAAGAAGTGTCACTAGTTATGTCTAAATACCTGCAAGACATTTGTAGTTTTATGAGAATGTGGAAATCATTTTAAAATATTAGTTAGTACATAAAACTTAATGTTTGTCTTTTTTTAAACTTACATACGAAATTACGTCATTATGAGTTACTAGTTGACTTCTTTTACGCCTACTGAAGGGTAATAAAAATTGCTATGTTCTCATTGCGGTGCTTTTGAAATTTTTGGTCGTGGAACAAAAATAGGCAAGTAAAACCAATAAATCAACACACGCATGGGTGACTAACACTAAAGTGGGAGGAGGGGGGGGACTCCTTCCAAAATTTAAATTGTTTTAATAATTTTTATTTGTATGAGACTTTATTTGTTAATATACATATAGCGTAACTGTTTTAGAGTAATTAAAATTTCTAGCATTCAAAGTTTTTGTATGGTAATATTTCAAAGCCAAAATTTGCACACAACGGGTTTTATACAAGAAACGGAAACCAACTGACATACAGAAATTAAATAATTCTCTCTGAATAATAGTAATGCGGGCTACGTCTTGACATGACTAAAAATCTGCACTGAATATGTATTTAATTAAGTTTGAAAAATTATTGAATTTAAAATAAAAAAATTCTAATTTTTCTGTACATATTAAAAAAATAATAAATTAGTTTTTTATGCATGTCTAGCTGTAGCCCTTGACACTGTTCTTCAGTGGAAATTGTTTCATTTCTGTAAGTCAATTGTTTATTTGTTTCTGGTATAAAACCGTTTTATGCAAATTTTGCCTTTTACTTGCCGTTATACATATAGAATTTTTAAAATATGTAATTACTGTAAAAATAGTCACAACGCATGTCTACAAAACAAACAATATCTCGTACGAATATAAAAATTATTTAAATAATTGAAATTTTGTGTAAACTTCCCCTGTAAGATAAGTCCTCGACTGGCGCACAGACGGTGTTGTAGCATGTTACGTGTGTACTTTTTCAAGCGAAATCGTTTAACAAATTCTTATTACGTTTATCTACGTGAGGTAGACGGCGCCCTTAAGGCTGCCGCCTGGTGAAAGATATGCTTGTGTGTGAGGCAAAAAAAAATAAAAACACACACAAAATACACGCTAGTAATGTCGTCAGAAATGATAATTATTTCACCTGGCAGCAACACATTTCAAGCTCAGGTTGGAGAAGGCCAGACCGCTGCTATTTTACGCGATCAACGCCTGAGAACACGAAGGTACTTAGGGCGGCTTTTCCTCACTCCTCGCTTACCTAATCGCCCCTAAGCATAGGACGAACGATGAGTAGAGACGGGAAAGTTCACGGTTTCGCTGACTAGTAGGCTAGCCTCCAAGAATATCTACGTATAGGTCGTTCGGGATAAAGTAAGCACTAAAAATTTAACCATTGAAAAATATCATTAGCCTTCACTGCATATAATTCAACATTAACACTAGTTGACTTACTGCTAGAGGCAAGATTATTTCGCGTATTCATCTGGCAACAGTCTAGACTTCTCAGTTCTATATATGTACCGGCTGCAGTCGAATATGCATTGGCTTCTAACAGTACAAACGTGTAGCACGTGATATCCAACGACTTGTTTCCTTATTTATAGCTGGCTTACAGTCGTCAAATGTGTGTTAAAACTGCTCTCGTCTAATCACAGAAGGAGTGAAGTATACGTTATTGACGGTCAACCTGACCTAGAATCAATACGCGAAATAATCGTGCCTCTACTTACTGCTTGTATGGTTGCATAGCCGTCTTTAGTAGAGGTCGCGGCCTTCGATCTGGCAACACTGTCAGGAAGGGTCATTTTAACACTTCTTTTAGCTCTCCAAAGACAACGACTGTACCTGGTTCGTTATTGTGCATTACAAACCGGCAAATCAGGGGAAGCCATTGCCGTCAGCGAGACAAAAGAAGTGTTAAAATGATACTTCCTGACACGGTTGCCAGATCTAAGGCCGTGGACTTATACTTAGGGACTGGAAAATTTCGCGAATTCAATTACCTGTAGGCTAGAATCCATTCTACTATGCATACTCAAGCCCTATCTATTCGTAGAGACATGCAAAATTCGCGTTATCATTTGGTAGCAGACTGAACTTCACTTCCCTATGCATAACAGAGCATAATCTGCGATTCCATTAGCTACGAACTTTTATGTGTTGTCATTGACGTGTGTTACGTCTTTACAGAGATTGGCCTCTCTACCGTGTAAGCATTCTCCGCGGCAAGTCACGACGATATCGGCCAGCGGGAGACGTCGAACAAGCCTATAGTCACTTGGAGTCTAGTTAGCTGTAAGAAAATAACGCGAATTTTGCATGTCTCTATCTATTCGTCATTGCTTGTTTTTACACTGAGTAACAGCTAGTGGACAAATAGTCAGGGCTTGAGTGTGCATAGTAGAGTGGATTCTAGCCTACAGGAAATCTTCTAGTCCCTACTTATACTTAAGACGGCTATGATGATTGGTAGCGAAATTACGTGCAGCTTCCTATTTAAGTACAACCATACTGAAACAAAAGCAACCAAAATCGTCATAGGTTGTATTTTACGTAAGTTACAAACTTTGTAATCAAGCTGTATAGATTCCTACTGACTGTACAATTTATCTTACACACGCAAACATCAAGTGACGTGTCCAGAGAGGTTAGACATTTCCCTTCGTTAGCCGTTACGCGCGGAAAGATACGAATAATCTGAAAATAGAACTTTAGCAGTGCTTTTCTGAGTGCTCCCTTTATCCCGAACTACCTATACTCAAACAGACAACAGCTGTTCATTGGTTGCTCACTGACACTATCGTACAACATGATTGCATTCCCTTGCTTCTAAATGGTTGGTTCAGGACCCTCCCGACGGCATCAAATAAGTCAAGGTTTAATTGTGAAATAACACGAACACAGAATTGTCTGAATTCTAGCCTGTATCCGAAACAAAACACGAATTTTTCAGCTTTCCGACAGTTGATGACTCGCCCTGAACGTGACTTGAAGTGTTGACCTTGTATTCATTTGACCGGAAAAGAAATAAAAACAAGTATGGGCATGACTGTTAGAAAAATTTCTCAGTGTCAAGTATCCAAAATTTGTAACGTGCGCAAAACTTACTCATTTTAAAAGAAAACTATACTGTCCTGCTGAATGGGCAATTTTCATAAATGTTGAAACCTTGCAGCTGCTCCAGTGCATTCCGGAGGGATCTTGGTAAAAAAAAAAATGTATCGTGCATCTCCCAAAGCCTACGAGAGCACGTCTTTCATTTGAAATGGGCTGTTAAAATGTGTAGCTGGTCAAAGGATCCGTTATTAATGGACGCAACGTGAGGAATGTCGGCCGTCACTTATCAGGCGAGACACGGAGGATGTCCGTGTTGTTATAGGACGCTCACGACAACCAGAAACCATTCTTTTGACGACTCTGACCTACTACTGCTCCTCCCTCCCTCTCCGCCCAACCCTCTTTATCCAGGACAACCAGATCCTTTATTCTACCCAGCGTTGGGGAAACGTTTATCTTTGTTATTTCCTCAGAACTATTTGACCCAGATGCTTCACAAAAGTTGTCTGAAGTTCAAGGTCCATCCTGCTCAACTAGCTTGTATTTTTATCTTTTTTTTTTTACGAGTCAACTTAACGATCAAAACTATTTTCAAACCAGTGACTTAGACATTAAAATATATCGGTATATCCTCGGGAAGGCGTTTAAAATTCATACATTGGCCAGGCAACCAACGAGTGTTTTGACACGCTCGGGAGAAGAAAGAAGTGTCAACATTTTTTTAAAAGTGATTTGCAGCAAATACTTGTAGTTTTTCGTTTTCATCAAGTAACTACTGTCTGTTCGCGTTCAAGTGAGAGCGCGCGAAGCACATGCACGTGATCGAAGGTAATGTCTTTCAATGAAAACACTCAGTGTTCACGTGATTGCAGCTTGTAATCAGGGGTGTCCGGAATACTCGCCACGTGTAGTAGCAGACAGGCATTGAGTGTAGAATACCATGCACGAATTGGCGGTATTCAGGCGAGTACGAACACACAAAGTCGTGGGAACCAATGAGCGTGAATGAGATATGTTTAAAGAACCATCGAAATTGTGCAACTGACAGTGTTATGGGACCCATAAAATTTTTTTTTTAAACACATTAATTTCACATTAACGATATTTAATCATACTTAGAGGTACGTAAATTTCGCAGATACATTCCAGGTCAGGTTGAACGCCAATTATGTATACTTCATTGTCATGTCTGTGACTTGCTGGCGGCTGTTATGAAACGCGTTTGACTACTGCAAGCCAGTAGTAAATAAGGAACTAATGTGTATTGCTTCCCGCTTGTAATGTTATAAGCCAATAGATAATCGATTGTGGCCAGTGGGTGTATAGGACTGACAAGTCTAGGCTGCTGCCAGATGAATCCGCGAAATTGACGTACCTCTATTCATACTTTCAACAAAACTGTCACATACGATATATAGACACTAACCATTTTATACACATTATGAGAAGTTTAGACGTAATTGATATCATTCATGTTACACGTGTTGTAGATATAATTACTATACCGAACATGCAGTGTATGTATCACGATCTACGATCGATAAGTGAATAAACAGTACATAACAGCCCTATTTGGGCGTACATGTGTTTACTTACGTTCGACTGTAACAGCGAAACACATTTATAGCTGAAGTTTCTGTCTGATTTAAGCATAAAACAATACAAACACTCACTTGACCAGTCACCAATTTAACTCTCGTCACACTGCAGCAGCGCGCGCTAATTAGGAGCTTGTACACCGCTTACCGCTTATACTGGTATCACGCACTCTTGTTTACAAACTACAACTCTCACATCTCGACGAATGAACTACACAGTTCAACCATTATCACAGAGACTGCAAATACGTTCTCTGTTATGAAGACAATAAGGAAGTGAGTCACTTACATATCTGCAACGATGTCAATACAAACTAGTCTGTTTGTTCCTACTTACAACGATCCTATTGGTCTCCACCACACTGGACACTCCCACTGTTCTGTGAAATACTCTTTCATCAGTAGGGCCAAGTATAATTTTCGCGAAAATATTTTTGCAGCACTTTGTTTCAGTGGTTTACGTGCGCACCTGCATCTCTGCTATGTGGTCAGTGATTGGGTGCCTTAACATACAACGTCTGGATGTTAAACCTGCAAATCACATGTGCTGATTGGTGCAGTCAAATGAATAATAACTCAGCACAAAAACACTCTGCCAATAATCATGAAGTTTAGCTGCAGGTGTGCAAGTGAAACAAAGTGGGACAAAAATCCTTTCGCGGAAACTACAGGGCCCTAGTTATCAGTCACAACCAATTCACCAATTTGTTACAATGCATTTCGTGTTGTTCTGAATCTTTGTTTCATCATTATTATTAGTAGGGAAAGGATGAAAGGAATAATTCGCGAGTTCTGTGGCTGATGTGTTAGAATCCACTGTCAGGTTGAATACCAATAACCTGTATATCACTCTAACTTCCGTGATTAGACAGCTGTTAAGGGACCCGCCTACACAGCACCTTAGAGACCGTTCGACCTCATGGACGTGGAGTTTTCCCCCACAAAAGCGGGATTGGGTCAACCCCTGTTGTGGAGGAGGTTGCCTCTCGCTCTCTCTGTTGTCCTCTCGGCTCGGTCTCGCCAATCCTTCAATTTCCCACAACGCTGGCTGCATATTTGCGCAGGACACCTATTACAAGAACAAGATTTCCTCAAAATTTACAGTTGTTACAAGGTACACACAGTCACGGGATCGAAAGCTAAAGGATAGATGTACTAAGGTTAAATTGTTTAAAGTAAAAGTAACAAAAAATATCGGCATTACACAAGCCGGAAAAAGCACTAATTTGGAATGTTAAGTCCGTATTTTCTAATTACTTAAGAAACTGATAGAACTGAAATAATTTACCCTTAGTGTGAGGTACCTTAATATATTTTATATGTCAAACACACAATCTAATGACTAATATTTTCTGTGAAAAAACGATTCTCCTGAACCTCTACATCACAACTTTCGTGGCAGGTAGGCGGGCCCCTTAACACACCTTTGTAGGTTACAAACCAGTAGTAAATAATAAAATAATTTCGTGGGGGCTACCCACCTGTACGGTTAGGAGCCAATGGAGATTCGACTCTGGCCAGTGTGTGTATAGGACGGAGAAGTCTAGACTGCTACCAGATTAATACGCGAAATACTCGTGACTCTACCTATGAGTAAAGACATGCGAAATTCGCGTTATTTTCTGACAGCTAACTAGACTCCAAGTGACTATAGGCTCGTTCGACGTCTCCCGCTGGCCGATATTGTCGTGACTTGCCGCGGAGAATGCTTACACAGTAGAGAGGCCAATCTCTGTAAAGACGCAACACACGTCAATGACAACACATAAAAGTTTGCGGTCAATTGAATCGCAGATTATGCTCTGTTATGTATAGGAAAGTGAAGTTTAGTCTGCTACCAAATGATAACGCGAATTTTGCATGTCTCAACCTATGAGTTAAAGACATGCAATCACTGTACACAAAACACTTCAGATGTGCACATGTCTTTGGAACAAATTGGCGCAAAATCCCTTTCGGCAAAAAGTCAGAGGGTCTAATTATCGGTTGACTTTAAGCCAAATTTTCACGTCAACAGGATCCCAAACAGAGAGTCTGGAAAATTTAGGCGTGATTTACAGTAAATAGTGTTTATTTAGGAAAACAGTTTGTGTTCCACCACCTGCCTCAGGTTCGAGAATATATAACACAGTGAAGACTATCCTGCAGGTAACTGAACTTGCTAAATTTTTCTGTCCGAACTCAAAATGCATGAATTCTGTTGTATATTTTGCTGCTTGTTACTACTCTAACACATGTCAGAAATTACTGCTCACGAATTCGAAACTTTGACAAAATTATCTTGTAAATATAAGTTATAAAATTAATTTTAAAAAATTTATTCTTGAAGGATGTATAAAAGTCTTTTTCTAGGTACTAGTGACCAGACAGCAAGCATCGTAATACACGATCGATATATCGTATACAGCAGCAGGTGTGTTTCGAGTCTCCAGCAATGGCATAAGAGCCAGGAATTGTGGATGTATATTAAGACACAGGCAAGGATATCCTTTCATCGCGAATATAATTCCACGCGGATAATAAAGTATTTTTTTGACAACTGACTTAACAATAAAAATAATCCGATCACTACGGACAGACCATTTCCGCGAAAATATTGTTGTACGAAGATGTTTCAATGGCTTGCGTGAATTTCTGCAGCTTTTTCCCACGGTTAATGAAAATGACGTGTATATTTGTGCAGAAAAGTCTCTCATTTGACTGTATTAATTACAACAAGATTATTTGGACACTGGGAGTCGTGATTTGGGGGTATAATATCTCCAAGACTGAGAGAAATATCCGATCACAAGGGACCCATGTTTTTCGCGAAAATTATTTTGCCCCATTTTGTTTTGGTGTCTTACGTGCACATATGCAGTTCTGCTTCGTGGTCAGTGATTGGATATTTTAATTTTCACGAGCCTTAGGATTCTACCTGCTGTTGCAGAAACGTTATTGCAACTGGCTCAGTCAAATGAGATACGGCACTCCACATATACAAGCTGCCAATAACCATGAATAGAGCCACAATTTTATGGCGAAAAGATTTTTTGCAACATTTGGTTTCAGTGCGTTATGTGCACATCTGCAGCTCTGCTACATCGGCTGTGATTGGACGATTTTACCCTCACTTACCTTGGCAAATTACAGACGCAAGGAGTCACAATAATCTTACTCTGATTGGTGCAGTCAAATATGAAACGTGTCTGAACAAAGACCATGAAGCTGAATAACAGATGTGCACGTAAGGCACTGAAACAAAATGGGGCAAAATTATTTTCGCGAAAAACAGGGGTCCCTACCAATCACTGATCACTTCATATACCTGCAGATGTGCGCGTAAAGCATTGAAGCAAGCTTGTTTAAGACTTTTTGTTCTTTACTAATAATTAGGGACCTGAAAAATTAGCGTTTAATTTTGGGCACGAGCTAGAATTCCAGCAACTGTAAGTTCCTGCAACTTTTACAATTGGTCGTTGACTTATTTGACACATCGTGTAAGTCGCTGACCCTATAATAACAATGTAACTAAATACAGGCCCATATCACCGTGCCAGCGAGCAACTAATGAAGAGCTGATGTCAGATGTGTGCTTGAGTTCACATATTGCCTACACGTCAGTGAAACAGTGAATTTTTCCGGTCTTTACTAATAACATGAAAATGAGCTTATAAAAACTATTTTCTTTGGAAATTCGTCCTAAACAATTACACACAATGCCCAAAATTTCCAAAAAAAAACATAAAATATTGACATTAAACGTCTAAAAAGCTTCTAAGATACTTCTAAACTTCCACTTGGTGCAAAATTTGACTACTCTGATCCAAACCAATGCCTGTTACAGTCTTGTTCAGCTGTTGCTACGGTAATGAGATAGTAAAAATTACCCGCTAACCAATGTGGTATCAATCTGTGCTCACCAGTGGCATGGCGTGGGTGTGTTGCAAGGTAAGTTGTACTTTGCGACGTCTGTACAAATTCATGAGTTGGCAATCGATAACGGCGAGGCACAAGTATGATGCCGCTTCTAGTAGGCAACTCTTGAATTTGTACAGGCTTCGCGAAGGACAGCTTATCGGTCGTCCCGGATAAAGTGAGCACTAAAAATTTAACCCTTGAAAAATATATCACTAGCCGTTACTGCACACAGTTATCATAAACAACAGTTGCCTTACTGTTTTCATGGTTGGAAGCAAATTACTGTATATAATTCCGTGTGATTTCCTGCGCAAATACAAGAAAACTTAAATAAAATCAACTGAACTTGACACATTTGTATTTTATATAATTAATAAACTTTTTTTTGTCAAACTATAAAAGTTCTTACTGACTGGACAAATTATCTTCACGCGCAAACATCAAGTGACGTGTCCATAGAAGTTAGACATTTCCCTTCGTTAGCCGTTAAGGGCGGAAAAATACTAATTAGCTGAAAATAGAATTTTTGCAGGGCTTTTCACTTTATCCCGAAGCGCAACAACCACGTCACGCTAGTGGTTCTCACAACCGTAACCCAAAACGATTCTATAGGAAATATTTTCGCAATCACAACTGAACAGCCGTAGGTTTTACCCACACTCGGCATGACAGTCATCCGTCACTAGCTTCGAAGAAAATTGCGCAGTGACCTTTAGTCTTCACAGCATAGATTAAGTCAGTTAAGGGGAAAGAGAGGGGGGAAATTGCCATCAGCATGGCGTAAGTAAATCCTGTCAACCTTTTTGCGGAAGCAAGTCACTGAGGAATAAAAACAAAAGATACGTAAGCAGCGACCGCAATCTTCAAGGTCATGGATAAATAGTGAGAGGTAAAACAAATACGTTCGTAGTATTACGTCGCACATCACTTCCCGCCACACATCGTACTGTCGACCGCTGTGACGGCAGAAGACATCCTCGTACGCACACAGAGAAAAATATTTGGTCGAGTCAAACAAAATCTGCTGGGCGCAAACCAATAATTTGTTCGTTGTAGGACAAAATAAATAAGATGAGCATACTTTTTTTGGAAACAAACATGTCAACATACATCCGAAAATGAGTTTAAAATATTTTCAGCAAATGTTGGTGAGTTACACCCGAGTATGTACTCGGTTTTAATTTAAAAATAAATAACATCCCTTTTTAAAATAAGGCTAAAACTTGTGTGTTCATTTAAAACCGAGACATGTCAACTCAATCGTAATTGTGAATTCACAACGTGGGCAACAGCAGCTAGCGCATATTGGAAGGCCTACGGTTACTAAATGCCGCCTCCCACAAGTTAAGTACATTGCGTTGTAGATAAATAAACGCTGAAAATATAAACTGATTTCGATGCATTTTTCGAAGCCAATATGGATAAAATACTCAATGACAATCCTAGGTAATGGTATTTGACAACTTTATGACTAAATATATATCCAGAATTACTAATTCGTTACGCGTGATCTCTTGCGCCGCAGTTAAATGCACGAGGTTCCGGCGTCAGAGATTGTGCCTCAGAAGTTTGTAACGCTGGAAACTGTTTTGTTTAAAACGTTGGCTAAAACTATTGTCTAGGATTGCTGTTGTTTAATTTTCTCAAATTGGTTTCAAGAAACCTACAGTTATAGATTAATGATTTTAGCGTTGAATTATGTACCACGCCCTCTTAAAGTCAAGTATGTCCATAATGTCCATTCAGAACTACATATGACCATAATTTTCTTTAGTAAAGGAGGAAATTTATTTACATGAAATGTCATATTAATTAGTACAATTTCACAATAACGTGAACTGCAGTAAACCTATCATATTTAATTTTCGTTAGTATCCCAACATACCAGTTTTTTCCCCTCGCTGTCATGAAAATTGTTTAAGGTTGTAGTGTCTGGATTTTTTTGAGTTTGCTCTATGATTCTTGCTAAAAGAAAACTATTTTATGTCTTATTTTGTTGTCCGAATGGAATTGGTCATTACAACAAAATATTTACTTGGCTGCGCATACATTTTTGTGTCTAACCATTAAAAGAAACGCATGGTAAACAGATATTCGAACCTAAGACCAATTTCATTAACGATATTTCGTTAGCCTTCACGACCAAGATTGAACGTTAGTGATTGTCACATACTTTATGGCCCGTAAAATGCGTGACATTTACGAAGATTTAAATTAATATATTTTTTTTTTATGTTTTCTGTAGAAATCGTTGTATTAGGGTACTTTGCACTTGAAAATAGCAACATAAAATACACTAATAAATATAGCTTAATTTCTAACTGTCATTTAATTGACAAAATAAATTGCAAAATGTGATTACAAACTATGGCGTGCACAAATGTAAAGTTTTAGTTGGATGAACAAAATGTACATTTGTGTAGAACAAAATATTTCACTTGCCTCATCCAATTGTTTTATCGTCAGCTGTAAATACTTCGACAAAAATTTACGTATTTTATGGGGTCAACCATAGCCGTCTTTAGTAGGCGGCCACAGCCTTAGACGTGGCAACCCTGTCAGTATGGGTCAATTTAACTCTTCTTTTGTCTCGCCAAAGGCAATGACTTCACCTGATTCGCCGGTATGTAGGGCAGAATAACTAATCACGTACAGCCACTGCCTTTGGCGAGACAAAAGAAGTGTTAAAACAACCCTTCCTGACAGGGTTGCCAGATCTAAGGCCGCGGCCTTCTATTAATGATGGCTATGGGTAGAGACATGCAAAATTTGCGTTATTTTCTGACAGCTGACTAGACTCCAAGTGACTATAGGCTTGTATGACGTCTCCTGCTGGCCGATATTGTCGTGACTTGCCGCGGAGAATGCTTACACGGTAGAGAGGCCAATCTTTGTAAAGACGTAAAATACGTAAATGACAACACATAAAAAGTTCGTGCCCAATTGAATAGCAGATTATGCTCTGTTATGTAGAGAAAAGTTTAGTCTGCTACCAAATGAATACGCGAATTTTGCATGTCTCTAGCTGTGGGTCATCAGAATCAGGTATGTTGCTTTTTGGTATTTCGTACTAATTACAAAATATGTTGTTAATTCATGTCCTCTTTAAGAATGATAACGTTGATTCATAATTATTAAGGCATAGACGGATACAGCACACATTTATCTCAAATACAGAGCCACCACTCAATGTCTCATAGCGGCGTATTAACGGCGAGGAGATTAAACCACTGACGAAATGACAGTCGTGTGTCTGATTGGCTCCTGCATGTTACAGCAGGCTTCCTATTGGCCTGGCTGCTGGCTAGCTGGGCAGTCGCCTTTACTCTGATTAGCGGTAGGCGTTTCCGTCCTATTGCTGGCAAGCGATGCTATTTCACTGGCGGTGTAAGATTGCCTTCCTACCGGCTATTTCACTTCTGTATTTCTAAATATTCTGTGACCGCGCGTCAGATCACTTACATGCGCCTAGAGGCGCGTACTGGACTGGACTTGAAGCATGGCCGTCTTTAGTAGAAGGCCGGAGTCTTGAATGTGGCAACCCTGCATCGGAGGCCTGCTGCCGGTCGCTCATTGGCTGCCCCAGTCAGTATAGAAGTGTACACGCCACTAAAGCTGCATCTATACACGTTGCAGAGACTATGGTGGCCAAGAAGTGACAGGCAGCAGGCCCCCGATGCAGTGTTGCCACATTCAAGACTCCGGCCTTCTACTAAAGACGGTCATGCTTGAACGAGTAAGTTACGTCCAACCAGAAGTCTGCCTTACAAGTAAATGAAAAATAATAAAGCAAGGCAGTTTGACATATTCTTTAATGCAGAACTATTTCCTCTGTGCATCTGTGGCACGGGAGGCACGGCTCCATCTACAGCAAGACAATGAAACGACGTACACAGGTATCGTAGATCACTCGCCTGGCTGACACTTTTCAGTGGACACCCCATCTTTTTATTGGTGGAACGTTTTAAGTAAAGTCCAATACACATTTCTATCGTAGTTTCACACGAATCTCGTAAGTACTTGTTTAGATAAAACCGACTGAAAAAACCGTTTTTAGCCATTTTGAGGGGCTCCGAAATGATCTATTTTACTAAAGTGATATTTTGAAAATACCATTCCGGCATCGTTTGAGGTTTTTGTTCTTTTTGTAAATGTACACATTTGGAACACTGAGAGATTTTACAGAAAACAGAGTTCTTCTGGCACGTTGCAAAGCTGTTTACAAGACATTCAGCGGGCCGCCTTAAACAGAGTATGTATACATTCTGGGGGTGGCTCGGCCAATGGAAATGTAAGGGAGCTAATTGAAGCCGCTGTTTTGGGTGTCTCATTATAGCAACCGAATGTTCGTCAACCAATCGCAATACGAAAAAATTTGTAATTATACTTCTGGTCCAAGCAGACTTATAGATATAAACTATATTGTTCGTTACATAGCTAATCTGCAATACATTCTGAGAGGTTTTATTATTTCGAAGGGCATCAACGTAAGGGTCCATAACCTCAAAACGTCTCGGCGCCATGATGGGACACCCAATTAGGCGGCTGCAACACCAACTACGTCACAACAAGCAATCTCCTGACTATTCTTACCTCCATGCACACATTCATGAGATCGTTACCACCAAATATATAGTTATTTGTCAATGTATACAATTATCTGTATTTGGAAAGTTAAAAGAACTTAAGTATTGTTGCAAAGATTCAAAAAAAAAAAACACCTGGAGCCAATCGACAATACCGGTCTTTCTAACATATTGATGGTAGGCCTAGTTGTTTAGTAAATGAAATCTGCAATAAAAAAGTTTAGTAATTTTTAATTTAAAATATTTTTGTTATGTTACGTTACTTTAGAAAGGTAATAGCTACTTCCCATGCAAATAATTGACCTTGTTGCAAATCTAAAAATAAATAATGTTAAAGTTATAGGTTTCGTTACGTGAGTTCACAATTCTTGTAAATCTTCAGTCACTGGTGAACAAGATATTTTTGTAAAAGAAATACTAATGTAATTTGTTTTCAGTGCCCATGTTAGGTATGCTTATGTATAGTATACAGACATTCTAGTGAACAAGCACATTTCGTGTCTGACAGCATAAATTTGAATCTCCCGCGCCACGCCTAAAGCTGCGGCCGTCCCTGTATAGCAGAAGTGAGTGTTGTCAATATGGCTACGTCATTTTTCGTAAATATGTGCCGGTTGCGGGAAATCGTCCGGTTTTCGTGTAATAAAAATCCACTTTTGCAAACAGGCCAGTTTATCATCCACACAAACTTTTATCACGTGTAGAATTACATTTCGTTTTATTTTACTGATTAATATTTATTGACCCTTTAGCCGGAATATTTAATTCAAAGTATGCACATTTATTACGAGTCGCTTGATTTTTTTATATAAATGTTCGCGTCTGTGCTGAAATGTTGTACATTATAATTTTATTCAACAACCTGTTACATGGGGATAACGATACAATGTTACGATGTTGCTCCTTCAAAAAATGTTGTTAGAAGAGGGGCGTGAAAAAAGTATTTTCTTTTTTGTCGAGTTGGTTCTAAACGTCCGCTGATCTCACAAAATGTGAACTAATGCCATTCTACTTCTACTAAGCAAACACGGAGATCATTTGTCCTGAGAGCATTCCTATGCAAATAGAGGCAGGTTGAACAGGTTCTAAAATTCCTCTTGCTCACATCGTGCCGACCAAATAAAATACGACTAGAAATTATGATTAGCGTAATCACGTGGATGTCTTCACACACCTACACGAAACAACTTATTTTCTGGTAGTCAAACGGGAGAGCCTGCTCAAGCATTTCACAAAACTGGGTCCGGATCAGTGTTGCCAGTGTTAGATGAATATAAATCCCATCCTTCACATGCAAAAGTCCCCTTTCGGCAAAAAAAAATCGCACAACTAAAAAAAAAATTGTTTCGAGGCAAGCATTATTTTTAAACTGACTGTTAATTTGTACAATATTGAATGGGTAATGATTTGTATGTTTCCAGTGCCCTGTGGTCTTAGCCTCTGGTTCAAACCGTATGACAAGAAACACAACTTAAGAAATTAAATAAACAAATCTCTAAACAACATACTAAAACTGATACACATACAAAACACTTAAACGTAATACGCAGTGCAACAATGCTAAAAACATTTAGCAGATACTATCAAACAAGGTTGTGAATAAAAGTCCCCTAACATTAATATTTACAATAAAAAAAACCTTTGTCCCATATATAAATATTATATTTAAAAAAACACGAATTGGGAAAAATCCCACGATCTGGCAACACTTAGTCCGAATCCTGATTTTGAGCAAGTGGGAAACGTAGTGGACGTTGCCGCTGATCGGCTGGTTTTCTCCGAGGACTCCCATTCCCATCCGCCTCTCTCATTCTGTCGCTACTCCAGATTAATCTCGCATCACGTCATCCGTTCTTCGGGCCGGACGGGCGACAGGCATGTCTCGTTGGTCGAGCAGATGGCCCAACCTTCACACCGACCATCTGTCATACACAGAACATGTAAACATATAAAACAATTGCGTTTAAAAAGATTTTTAACAGAAAATTATAGTGCAAATTCCGCCCTGCTCACACTGAACAACTTAATTGTGTCAGAAACGAAAGTTTTGTCATGGAACAGAAAAATTATCGTTACAATATGAATCACTACAAAGCATATTTATATTTTTTTTGTTCAAAGTATAATGCAGTGGTAAAAAAATAAGTGACAAAAAAACTTGTAACGACTGAACCACTATACACCAGCCGGCGGTGATTAGGCAGCCCCCTTAACTTTTGAACTAAGTTGTTTCGCAACTGATGCAAGCATAGTTAACGAAACTATTAAACGTGCCCCCAGAATATTTTACCCCCAAAAAATTAAACCCACTACACGCGATGAAAGCAAACAGCACATCTACTTTAATTGTTTTGAAAGTCACGAATATTGCAATAAAATGTATTCAATGCACGAAAAATAAAGCGTTCGGAATCAGTTGAAAGGAATAAGCGGGGAGATATTTTGTTTCTACTTTCTTGCAAAATGTTCTACTTGGTAAAATTTGGTGAAACTATTTATTTTGTACGGGGATCCTCATTTATTGAAACAGTAATAATATTCATTATAACGAGGAAAGAAATATTAACAGTCTTATGACTATCGATACTAACTTATTTATTTTATTTAGATATAAAAATTTAATTAGACTTATTTTCTTCTTACGTAACATTTAATTTTAAACTGCTGAGCACAAATATACATCTTGCTCATTGTACGATATAGTACGTACATTAAGGCGCCCGCCAACTGGCCGTGTGTTTGTGTGAGTGAGGCACGGCGCCAAAGGCGATGTTGACCGGCTCATCTGGTGCGGTATCGCCTCTACCGCAAGACACTGGAACTGCGTGCAGTGGTATCGTAGATCACTCGCCTGACTGACACTTTCAATGGTCACCCCATCTTTTTATTGGTGGAAAGTTTAAAACAAATTCCATTGCATGTTTCTAGAGTAGTTTCGCATGAATCACGTGAGTAGTTTTTCACATATAACAGGTTGGAAAAATCTGTTTTAGTCATTTTTAGGGAATCCGAAATGATTTTTCTAACTGACGTGATGCTTTGAAACCATCTTTCCGACGTCGTTTGAAGTGCATTTTCTTTTTGTACGTTGAGACACTGAACACATGTGGAATAGTTTTGTTTAAAAAAAAAACGTATTTACGAACACACAGCAACGCAATTTAAGCGCGTTATCGGCTTAATTAAATTTTCTTAATGACAATCATTAGCCAAAATTATACAAACGTATGTTTTGAATAAATTAGGCTACATAATACAAACAATTTCCAATATTTCTACGTAACGGTCTTGCTATATCTGCTCCCTTTCAAATTTAAAAAATAGAACTTACTGAAATAGCATAACAGAAACCCGAGACTTTAAGGCGGCCGCCTACCCCACGCTTCAAATGTGTTGCAGTGTGCTCGTAAACAGGTTTTTTCTACGAAAATATTCTCCGTGTGCCCATTGTGCCAACGTACGAAAAGAAAACAAACTTCAGACAAGGTCGGAACCTCATTGTTAAGACGCCACGCTCATTAAAAACACTGTTTCTAAGCCCTCCAACATGGCTAAAAACGGCCTTTTCAGACTTCCGTACCTCAAAATATACTAACCGGATGTGCTTGAAACTCAGGTTGCGACCTGCACTGAACTTAGTTGTAGACTTTCTACCAATAAAATTATATGGTCACCGCTTAGTGTCCCATAGTAAAAACCGTTCGGCAGGAAGCTTGCATGCTAGTTCAGCGCTTGGCTCGTTGAGGCGACGCGGCATTTAATGCGCGCTTCAAGGTCGACCTTACTGCTCCGTCGCTTTTGAGCCTCTCACGCGCGGGTTGGCGGCGCCCTTAAGGGCCGATATTATAAACCTCTTTCGAATGACAACCAACTGCTATCCCCATAGAGAAAGCATTGGTGAGCAGTTGGTTGTCGTTCGAAATAGGTCTATAGTTTCGGCCCTAAGAGTCATATGCAGCTGGCGCTTGAACATTTTTGCGGGTTGTTAGGAGAAATTTGTATTTAAGAAATACTACTAAACGTGTCGCTATCTTTATCCACGAAAAGAAAACACAGTTAAAACTATGCTTCTCTATTTTTGTTTTCTAGATCGTGCTTAGGAGCATGGATTCGGGACACCTCACATTTTCCAATAACGGCTTTTACAGACTGCTGTTACATAAAAATTCCAACCGGAATCGTAAAACAAACTTATAGAAGCACACGCTGGACTTTACTACGCTCTTTCCGTAAATAAAATATTAGCGCCGCGATTTTAAGGCGACCGCCTGGCCGGCACTCGAATTGCGTGCTGCGTGTTCGGAGTTACGTTTTTTCTGAGACCAGTAAACAGGTGTCCACAATGTTTATCTATGAAAAGAAAACACACGTCACACTACTTGTAAATGTGACTTTTAGGTCACCGCGCGCTGGATTACGACTTTGACCGCAGAGGCGATATTTATCACAATAAATAGCTCGTAGTGCCTCATCGATTATCGTCTCACACACACAAACATACCCTTCACTAGGCGGCCCATAGCAAAAAGCGAACGATCGAAACACTTGCACGCCGTTTTCGCATTCCGTGCGTAAAGGGCCCTAAGTAAATTTAACTTACACACTGCAAATGCCGCTTTCTACAAGTCTCTGGTTTACGACAACAGCAGACAATCGATACTGCGCGGCAAGTCGACAACAGCGCCTTAGCCGAGAGTGTATCGCCCCCAGGACACAACTAACTGTCCCACTTTCGGAACCCCACCGACTCCCCCGCAGATCGTGCGTCTTTTGTCCATTCGGCGGCGTTACGTAACGCACGGTTTATTGATTTCAGAAGTCCGTGAAGGGTCCCCCGTTCCTTATCCATCCTTCTTTCCATCGCCGAGTCCTCTTTGGCGTCACGTTTCCACGAGGGAAGGCCGACGTGGTAGAAAACACTCGTAATGTTGTGTGGTTTTGCCACCCGCTCCTGTGAGTTATGTGACCATCACGTCACTAACTCTGGCGTCCGACATCCTTTACCACCCCTACTTACCCCTCCCCAATTCACCACTTCCCCTCAACCGCCAGCTCTAGGCGATCTCTCGTCCTTCCACGACCGCTCTCCTGGGCATAAGGACGGGTCTATTATATTTCTTATATCCTTCCCCACTTTTTTTTATTAGATTTGTTTAGGGCGACCCACCCAGGTAGTTGAGGCGGCAGGAGAAGAATATCTACAACTTATAAGCTTTGTAACATTACTGGACCTCTTCTCTCACACACTCCAATTTTGGTGATGCGTTCACTCCGCTTGGTGTTAAAGTGGTATTTGTGTACTTTCTAACAATTAAGAATGCTGTTCAAAAGAAATGTGTCGATTAAGTTGACTAACTAGGCAAGTTTCACGTAGTATAAGGAACTTTGATCTGTTGCAGGTTTTTTTATTTACCCTAGTCTACAAACTGGTACACAAGCATGCCTACACTGTGGTAATATTAATTTTAACTCAACTTATAGTACAGTGGCAAAATCAGGGTTAAATGTACTTATTTTACGTGGCACGAAATTGACATTTTCACGCTGTCGGACACATAGTTTACATTTACAAACATGAAATAAGTATTTAATATATCAGATACATTCGCTAAATACATAAAACGATATGATTATAAAAACCAGCAAGCCACCATGCAACTTTGTCCTTACACGAATGCCGGGCCCTTATTCAATAAAACATTACGTACGTTTTAGTGAGATACCCAGAAAATCTTGGTTTCCAATACTTGCTTGATTCATGTGTGTGTTAAATAGAGCATTCTTGAATCCTGCATCATATGCTATCCCAAGATCTATAGGAACACATTAAAAAACGGAATTTTTGTTCACATTGGTACAGCTCACATTGCAACAATCAAACGTTTTGCCAGTTTTATTTTCTTAGAAACCAAGATGTTCTGGGAGATTCTGATTGAGTAGAACACATTTCTGGATATCCTCGTGTGTTATCTCAACATCTTGCAGATCTTTCTCTATATTAGTGAGCCACGCCTCCTACTTTTTTTATTAATAAATTAGCTGATTTTCCTATTGCTCGGCCTTGTAGGACTCATACGTGCCATGTGACCACAGAAAACATTCTTACGCCAACGACAGTTGGCTGTTATCTTTTCTATACGTGTGTGTAAGAGGTCATGGTTGTGTCATATTCTGAATGATCTATTTTCTTTTATTGGAGCTACGACTTTCCTAGAGATGTTTTTTTTCTCTTGATCACACCTTTCCTGTTTATTATTATTGTTTTATCTTCGTATTGACCACCGAGTATCACGTAACAATTCCTCTTATTTCTTTGTTGTTGTTTCCAACTATGTTTCCAGCAATCTTTCAAATTCTCCCTATGTTTGACTTTTCCTTTCTTCAGTCCACATTGTTCACGATTTCTTATTTCTTATGCGTCGGTAGCCCGCGGGTATCCTTTTCATACGCTCTTATTTCTACTTCTTCCTTTCGGCCAGCTGTGGAGCACTTTATTACAACTGCTTTCAAAATTGAGCTTTTTTTATTTATTTAATTTTTTTTGATTGATTAGTTTATACACTGCAAGATTCAGCTCTTGGCCGGTTTAAAACTTGAAATGTTAAAATGTATACCTAATCTCAAACAAAGTTAACCTAAATCATATTTTAAATAAAAACTAAACCTAACACAATACCTATTCTAGATAAAAACTTACTCTAATAAAATATGAATACACATTTAATTGTTATACTTATAACAAACACAGGCTCTTAATTTTTATCATAGCAAATAATTGCACTCAAGAATGCGTAGTTAAAAAAAAAATTAAAAATTCTTCCCAAGTATTCCACATTTCCTTTCTTCTTCCTTCTCATAGTCCCCTTCTTGCCTGTTTTTATCTTTGGCTTTTCTTGGAATCGCAGGTATGCTTGAAGTTTCTTCTACAGAGGTAAACTTTGCTGGGTGTCTTCATGCGTGGTTCATGCTTCAAGGTCTTCATCCTTGGTGAACCACGGTTCCTTGGCTTTCTTGTATACAAAGTAGGGAAAGATCCGGTTGTTCAGCATCTGTAAACTCATTAGTATTTATGTGGCTATAGAAACCATTGTTTAGTATTTATTGTTATTATTACTGTCAATCCTTGCACTGGGTAGAGCCACGAATTTGTGGCGAAATAATTTTTCACTATTTGGTTTCAATACAGTGATTTGGGGTAACTTTGTACCAGGTATTTTATTTTACATAATAGCATTGTTGTATTCAATCACTATGCAAACTTCAAGATTAACAAATTCATTAATCTATAACACAGCTGTGTTTTTAAATTCTGAAATACTTAATTTGAATGTAAGCTATATGCTGGTGGTAAAAAGTTGCCCTGACCGGTACAAAGTTGCCCCAAATGATTGTAGAATTTTATGATCGAAAAGTTTAAGTTTGGGGATTTAGGGTTTACGAATATATGGTGGATGGTTTCGAACGTAAAATATCAGCGCTGCATGCGGTGAAGTCAGAAACTTGAGGTTTGGTGGAATTTCAAAGTTGTTTTGTCACTTCTCTCGTATCCAGGTTTATGAAAAGTCCCTTCTTGTACCGGGTACAGGCAAATTTTAACTAGTTGCGTTTACAATGTGATCCGAGGGACGTATGTTTGGTTCAAAATAGTGAACCTAGCTATTTACTTGCATTTATTTGTTCATGGCCTAACTAATCTGCAAAGATGTAGTAAATCTGAGCACGTAACAGAAATAGTCTCGCTAACTCTAACAGGTTAGTTATCGTAAACATCATTGGAAAATAATAGTTATTTACTCTAGAAACAACTTATTTTTCAATTATTCTCTTCTTGGAAGTAAAAAAAAAATTTGTTTCGTTTTATAACATACAAAATTTGTTTTAAAAATTAATAGGTATTTAAATACAAAAAAAAAAAATTGCGAAGATCTCTTCTTTCGTAATGTAATGCTTGTCGTAGATAGTTATTTTAGTTTCAGTTGAAATATGGGTCAATAATACGTACTTCATAAACACCAGCAGACGACTGTACGGAGCTATTTGGGGATTTAACGTGCGCAAGTCAATTTCAACCCTAAATCCCCAAATTTTGTGGCCCTAAAATTTGTCACGTGCTCTATTTAGGTACTTAAGGGGCCCGCCTCGTGGCACATGTGTTTGTGTGAGTGAGGTATGGTGCTAAGGGCGACGTCGTATGGGCCATACAACGGTGCGTCGCCTCTGCGCTTAAGACGCGCAGTCTTCGCGAAGAAACAAATTTCCTATGGGAATTTAAGTGGTGACCCTATTGTTTTATTTACGAAATCCCTTTACTAAATTCCAATGCACTACCCTTAAGTGCTTTCACATGCATCCGGTTAGTATATTTTCCACTATAGCAGCCTAAAAACCCCGTTTTAACCCATTTTGACGTGCCCTAAAGGGGTATTTATGATACGGATGTTGGCTTGAAAGTACTTAAGGGCAGTCGTTTGAAGTGCGTGTTCTTTTCGTAGACAAACGGCGTGAACACACGTGTATTAGTTTCGGTGTAAAACTTGTTCTTCAAACACACTGCAGCGCGATTTTATGGCAACGAGGCGGGCCCCTTAAATGGTAGTCTTCTAGCGGATTCGAACACAACAAACAGCTTATGTTCGATTCTGCAATCTGCTTCGTAATCAGTCGCAAGACGTTTAAACTCTCTGCTGTCTTGGAAATTGACTGGCACATCTCAGATCTATGGTTTCACAATAACATTGTTCTGATTGGCACAGACCAATAAGTGACGGCTCTACACGAAGACACGCTGCCAATAAACATGAAGAAGAGCTGCAGATGTGCGCATGAAGCACTGAAATAAAATTGTGCAAAACTATTTTCGCAACTAACTTGCGATTTTACCTATAGGTGATTGACAATAAAGTGAACATTTTACAAGCCCTAGTTACTTTCCTTTCCAATTAGTTTTCGTTTGCTGTTCTTTTAATATAAACTTAGAATCTTAAGAATTGTACTGTGCTCAAAAGTTAAGTTTGGAGGCTATAGTAAAAAGGTTTATTATTCTCTATTATCCTTCGCGGTGTTGAATTTTTCACCTTTGACGCGTGGGAACAGCGTAGCAATAAGAGCCAGAGTACCACGCTAGACGAGAAGCATATCGCCTCTATTCACAGAGAGCCAAACTGGCGTGCAAGGTTTCTGTCGTAGTTATTTTCTATAGGACTTTAAGCGGTAAACCTAATTATTTTATATTTGGATAGTATGAAGTAAATACCAACGCATGCCTCGCGCTTTACACTTTACGAATTCACGTAATATTTTCGGAGTTACAGTAGTCTAAAAAAAAAAAAAAAAAAACAGTTTTTAGCAATTTTAAGAGGCCCGAAAATCATGTTTCTAACAAGCGTGCTGCGTTTCTGATAACATAGAAGCATAGTTTCAAGTGTGTATTCATTTCGTTGATACATAATATGAATAAGTTCAGCAGTTTCGCGTAAAAAAGAATACGCGTGATACGCTGCAATGCCGTATAGAAAGAACAATTTTGTAGCAGCTACAAAATATTTCGTCAATTTAGACCCTACCAAATAATTTTGTGGTGGACACCAAATATTTTGCAGGTGCCACAAAACTTTTTATTGGATTGTATATTATTTTGTAATCACCAAAAAACAATTTATTGAACACTGCTAAACATTTGTTGTACACCACAAAAAAGTTTGGTAGGGACTAAATTGACAAAATATTTTGTAGCTACTACAAAACAGTTTTTTTTTTCTGTGCGTCCATGCGCCAGTCGAGGATGCAAATTGCTTGCCAAAATGTCTTCACTTCACTTCTAAACAAGGCGACCTTCAGAAAGGCGCACTTGACCGTGCACGGCCTATACGTAAGCAGCAGCAGCACGCTGTTGGGACATGGCGACATTATGCAACACGCCGGACTGCCGGCACGACAGGAAATACGACGCTTCGCTCAATGACACCTGATCGGTCCCGCTCGAGGGTCGCACGAACCACTGTCGTTGCGCAAAGCGATTAAGCAATGCTTGGGCTGCAGGTTGTTTGCCGAGTTGCGTCCACCTTCGGATTCGTGGGAAGCGATTCCGCCGTGAACTTGGAAACACCACACTACTACCGCCCTTGACACACTAACTATATGTGTTTGTGTCTGCGTGTGCGCGCGCCTGTTTCTCATAAAACAAACATTTTCGACAATCGTATGGTGCTAACGAAAAGCATGACTTCTTGGGTTAAAGCCATGCTAAATATTTGTTTCTAGTTAGCACACAAAAATGCCGACAGGTAGCTTAAAAAAATTCAAGGCTTAGAGCAGTCATACGAACCACAATGTAGCCGTTTTACAAAATAATCCACCGTCCGTTCGCAAGGCATAATTTCATAATAAAATTACCATTACTTCGTGTGCTAAAATCTGAATGACTATTAAATACTTTTCTACCAAAAATAGGTACAAATTTTGATATTATTGTAACAAAACCATGTAGGGATTCTTCGATATGAAAATTACCGGAACGTTAGGTTTACACGATCAAGTAAAGTTAGCCAATTAAGTGTATTCAAGTGCGGTAAAGACATAATTTTATATTTATATCAAATAGTGTTTGTCTTGTAGACGATACTTGTGAATGCAGTTTCCTCTTACGAAACAAGTTTAGCTGGCGTAGTTTTTTTCATAACAATGAGTCAAAGTCAAAATTTGCATGTTCTGCTGCCATGCAAATAGTGATAACCAATTGACTTACCTACCTGAAATAATTCACAGTAAAATAACATAATGTGAACTACGTAATAAAACATTTGAGAAAATTACGCTAAATGCTTTTATATTTTAAAAAAAATGGTGTATTTGCAACTTTCTTTATGTATTTTTGCGATTATTTTTTAATTCAAAATATTACGTTGAAGGTTTTTTTAAATATTTTATTACATAGCTCGTGGGATGTAAGTTCACAATGAATTATTTTGTTTAAGTAGGTCAGTTAATTTTCTCTATTTGCCCGGCAGCATAACAAGCATGTTTTGACTTTGACGCATCGTTACGAGAAAACTATGAGAGCTAAAATTGGTTCGTAAGAGTAAAATGTACTCACTAGTATCGTCTACAAAATAACAATATTTAATAATAATATAAAATTACGATTTTATCGCACTTAACGCCCATAAGGATCTTCCCTAATTAATAAATTATCATACTTTCAGGATGATTTGTTTATTTTAATTTCTTACAGAATAATATAGTACGACAGTAAAATTTTTTTAAAGCAAATAGCCTTATCTGTGTTACTATAATCTAAGTTTTGATAGTTGAACATCAATACGATTATTTTAAAAAATGGGATTACAGCGAAATATTGTAATGAAGCACCATTTGTAATGCGAATTTTTTATAAATACCTGTATTAAAACCCTTCAGTAACTTTTTTTTTTGCGAGAAAAACGACTAAAAGCGAAGTTTTCGTATTTTCCGTCACGTTTTCTCTTCTACACTCACTGTAAAAAATCCACAGTGGATGAAGTACATAAACACAAAGAATATTTTTTTTGTACTTAAATAAATATTCTGAAATTTAAAACAAAGAATTATAAAAAATGCAACAGGTTTTTTAATACAAAAATTATTTTAGTTGTTGATTTAACATAGGTGAACTTGCAGCCTACAACATCGTTATCCACTGTAAATTTTTTCAGTTTGTTATGTCAGTTGGTCTTAGTGTCGTCCTAAAAACGGTAAGATGCAAATTTTGACTTTAACGAGCCCTTGCGCAAAAACTGTGAGATATAAAAACGTTTTATAAGAGCAAAATTTCGTAAAATTTGGTAAAAAAAAATATTACAATGAAAATTGCTGTAGACCGTGATCGTAGCATGTATGCACATACGTACGCACGCTACGTCACAGACTAGATAGTACTGCAGACGCGAAATGACGTGGCGGTTTATTTCTTACGAGCGAACTTCGTCGCTTATTGGCTGTCCGAGGCTGTTGATACCAGGCCGTTGGCGGTAGGCATTTCCTCAATGTTGCTGTCCAGATATGCCATGTTGCTGGCGTGTGTGAGCCGAGTTTGCCGTACTACATCTATTTTACTTCCGCATTTCTAAACACTCTGTGGCTACGTAATGGTTAGAGGTACGCCAATTTCGCGAATTCATCTGGCAGTAACCTACACTTGTCAGTTCTATACACCCACTGGCCACAATCGATTATCTATTGGCTTATAACCGTACAAGCAGGTAGCAAGCGATAGCACTTCGCATTATTTCCTTATTTACTACTGGCTTGCAGTAGTCAAACGCGTTTCCTAACAGCCGCCACCAAATCACATACATTACAGTGAAGTATACATATTGGCGTTCAACCTGACCTGGAATGTATCTGCGATATTTACGTACCTCTAGTAATGGTTGTGGCAACCCATAGGCGTACCCAGGGGGTGGTTATGGGGGTTCAAACCCCCTCCGAAATGTTGGATTTCCTTATCAAGGTATCATTTTTTACATTACAAAAGGTAGGAAGGATATACTACAAAAGCAACTAAATTGTGAATAAAATATATTAATATTACATTTAGAAACGTCAAACACAAATGACAATGAAATACAGTATTTATCGAGAAGAGAGTTCAAAACCCACTGCGAAAACTATTCCTAGGTACGCCCATGCAGTACTAGTTGTATAACCGCCGTGGGGGATATCCGTTACATGTATCCTTCTTGCACAGCTAAACCCCTGAAGCCAAATATGGCCGCCCTCGAAGCTGTAGGGGTTACTTCCGTTAGGTCCCGAGCAGGGTGGGCCATTTTGAGGGGAATACAAGGTCACACACACACACACACAACGAAGGAAGGTTAGGCGCGCCTTACTTCTGTCGGAGAAGCTCACATTTTTTTATTTTTTATTTTATTCTATTTTATTTATTTTTTGTGTGTTCGTGCGTGCTCGAGCTTGTGTGTTGCAGCCCCGTGGTGTTGTGTTTACGTGTTCCTTCTCTCTTTTTTTCCCCTATCGACTGTTCTTTGTCTGCTGCGCGCGTGGTTGCCAAGTCGTCGCATGACGACCGGAAATCACGTAATCAGGGAGCGTGATTACGTGTAAGCTAACCGCGTTAAAATCTCCGTTGTAGAAACTGTCCGGTTTGTTAGTTGACACTTCTCGAGTCATTTATGTCACATCTAATGTTGCTGTGTACGTGATGACGTTATAAGTAGTGTTTTCTTTCTAAGGGAAATTCTGACTCAAATAAGCATTCGAATGTGTTCCATTTTTCAGAAGCTCTTTCATACTTTCGAATGTAATTTTAACAGGCCTGTATAAAATAAATAAAACACACGTTTGAACATTTTTTGGATTTTTTATTTTAATTAAATAATAAATAGTTACTATAAAAATTTTAATACAAAGTTTTTAAAACAGACTTAGAGTATAATATAATTCTTCTTATGAAATACGCAAAAGATCAAAACGAAAAGCGTGGGGCACATGCTACATATAGATAGTATGGTACATCGCTAAAATTTTATGTACCAATATACCCTTGAAAACACTGTAGTTTCGTGTGACATATAATTAGCGTGTAGGCTAGCCTCCACGAACATCTGTGTATTCAAGCAGACAGTTACTACGTTTCCATGTGGGATTGAAATCGAATGGAGGATTGAATCAGTATTGAGTCGATACCCATGTCAATTCCAACTGAAATCGATTTGGATCTGCTAGTTGAAATGTGTGGTGGTAAATATTTCGTTGCAGCAAATGAGTTGGTAGTAATGTCATAAATTACCAGTAAACACATGTATTCTGTTTATGTTGGAGAAAATATCAGACAAATAATCTACACGCTACAAAGGACAAGAAAAAATTACTGATAGTCGTAGTAGTTTGGCAATTAATGTTCGCTAATTTAATGCAAAAATAGGAGCATGAACGAATGGAGCGTGTAAAAGAAATAGCACTTTTCGTCCGTTTACCATCAACAGACGACGAATTTCTTTTTCCTTGAATATTTCAATACGCGTGAACACCTCTTCCGTTGTCCAAATATTTATGTTTACCGGTACATATGACATTATAAGGACTATTATTAGAGCCCCGGAAATTTCGCGGATTCAACTGAGGAGAGGTTAGATTTCTAAGTCATGTACATCTTGGAAACTATTTCGATCGGGTCATTGTTTAATAAACGTGACCTTGCGGTCTCCGAACCAATGGCGGACATGCGTAAAAACGCTCACAGACTCCTGCGCTACATCGTCAAATGTTCAAATGCTCACTCACTGGAGCAGCAGCCAATGAACAAATATAGCTGAGGACAGTGCACACAGGACTGTGGAGTCTAGCCTGCTGGGCGTTGAACCCGCGAAATATCCGGGCCTCTAACTATTATTTGTAAACAGATGCCAACAGAGTGTGTGAATTTCATCCCGATACACTTTCAGTAAGATCTGTGTTCGAATGACATTTCAAATCGAACTCAATCCGATTCGACCCCAATTTTAGCTGGAACGACCTTGAGACTCTAATCGATTTGGATCCCGTTTACACGACCATTCTCAATCCCGAAAGTGGTTTCAGATAGATTTGAATCCGACATGGAAACGTGGCAATTATCTGCTCGCTGTCTGCTCGATGACGCAGTGATATGGGCCTGCATTTAGTTGCTTCTGTACTATTGGTTAAGCGACTTACAGGAAGTGTCAAACAAGTCACGAGCCAATTGTAAATGTGGCACAAACTTACAGTTGCTGGAATTATAGCTTGGGGCCAAAAGAAAACGCGAATTTTTCAGGTCTCTACATATAATGATTGTGTAATGCACGGCTGTCACAGTGCAGCTGTCTGCAGACCAATAATTAGGGACCTGAAAAATTCGTCTTTTCTTTTAAACACACGCTAGGATTCCAGCAACTATTAGTTGATGTCACATTCGTAAATGGCCCTTGACTTATTTGTCATCCGCTGGAAGTCGCTGAGCCAATAATAAAAATACACGTTAATGTGCCCCATTTCACTGTGTCAGCCAGCAGCTAGCGAACAGCTGCTGTCTGCTTCAGTATACATATGTTCTTGGAGGCTAGCCTACAGGTCAGTGAACCAGCGAATTTTCCCCGTCTCTACAAATAGCTGACATCAAATATTACAATAGAGGGATTCTCATTACGTCAGTCAAATCGGGTAAGAGCTCTAAGTACAAGCGAAATGTGAGTTGAAACCCAGCAAACAGTCAAGTTTTCCCGAGATAAGCCATCATTAGAGATGATGGTATATCGCGAAAATGTTTTGTGCCAAGATAGCCTTGAAAACACTGACACAACGTAGCTGTCTGCAGACATCGAATATTACAATATCGGGATTCTTATTGGCTCAGTCAAATAGGGCAACAGCTCCACGTACAAGCTAAATCCAGTAATCTTCTGGTAAGCTGGGCGTGTATTGAAATCCATCAAACAGTCAACTTTTCCCGCGATAAACCATCATCTCTAACCATCATCTCTAGCTCTGTTTAATAGTACGGAGTGTAGAGAGTAGACTTTTTTTTTTAATCGATGCAATATTTGTAACGAACTGACAACCAGTCAGACAGACAAGAAAGCGAATTAATGAATATGTTGTAAAGTACCGACTAGTTCAGTAAATAAACGCATTTGTTTCAGTCCTGTCGACATTTACTGAGTAAAAATGGGTAAGTAGAAACG
Source organism: Medauroidea extradentata (assembly GCA_003012365.1). Classification (NCBI taxonomy): domain Eukaryota; kingdom Metazoa; phylum Arthropoda; class Insecta; order Phasmatodea; family Phasmatidae; genus Medauroidea; species Medauroidea extradentata. The sequence goes on from PNEQ01016857.1 coordinate 90,689, forward strand.
CAAGTTATGTTGGCGACAGTTTTAGTTAGGGCTAGGAATATTTCGCGAGTTCAATAACCAACATGCTAGAATCCATTACCCTGTGTATACCGAAGCCCTACCATTTGTCTATTACCTGCTACTCATTCAGACAACAGACAATGCACGAAAGTACAGGGTTTGAGTATGCATAGCACATTGGATTATAGCATGCAGTTCATTGAACTCGCGAATATTTCCTAGCCCTACTTATAGTGAAGCAGGCAACACAATTCTATTGATGAGAGCACCTTTCTCTGCACATTCTCCTACTGTACTGCGAAAATGAATCAAATGTTCCTGTGTTCGAATTATAGTTTGTACCCAAAATAATCTCCGTAATCTTTAGATCTCTGCTAATAACACGACATACATTTCCAGATATCTGCTTATAACCAGATGTAAATTTTCATATCGTCATAATCGTTAGTGAGGCCAAACTGGCCCTGAAAATAAGACTCGAGACTTAACCTGGAAGTGCCAACTCTGTCCTTTATATGCTCCTTGGTCTGCCGTGATGAATGCTTCTGTCCAATAATTAAAGATGCAACGGTAGAGTGACCAACCTTTCACAAACTGGTCACACAATAATTAGATATGAAGGTTAGAGAAGATGGTTTATCGCGGGAAAACTTGACTATTTGCTGGGTTTCAGCGCACGTTCAGCTTACCAAAAAATTACTGGCTTTCGCCTGTACTTAGAGCTATTGCCCTATTTGATTGAGCCAATAAGAATACCGCTATTGTAATATTTGATGCGTGTTATTAGTCGGCAGGCAGCTGCGTTGTGGTAGACGTACATCACCCAATCATACATCTCGCAAGAAACTACAGTGTTTTCAAGGGTATGTTGGTACAAAACATTTTCGCGATATCTAACTATGGTGTATTGCGAAATTTTTTGTGCCAAGATACCCTTGAAAACACTGTAGTTTCTTGTGACTTGCATGATTGGGTGATGTACGTCTGCCAGAACGTAGCTGTCAAGAGACCAGTAACAGACATCAAATATTACAATAGCGGGATTCTTATTGGCTCGGTCAAATAGGGCAATAGCTCTAAGTACAAGCGAAAGCCAGTCATATTCTGGTAAGCTGAACGTGCGTTGAAACCCAGCAAACAGTCAAGTTTTCCCGCGATAAACCATCAGCTCAAAGAATAATAATTAACATCACATATAGGCTTGTGTCACTGGAATCACAGATTGTGTTCTGGTATGTACCGGACAGTTGATTCTATGGTCTGTGTTCAAATAATAACGTGAATTTAACAGGTCTGTAGCAATGGCCTTAATTTTTTTGACGATCTACTGTGAAAAAAAATAATGGTAGCAAGTTGTTCCGTGGGAAATTTCGTGTGTCGCGTGCAGAAGGCGTTTTCGTGCTGTTGGCTAGTCTGTCAACTTAACCTGTCGCCGTGCAGCGCTTCTTCACTGCGGTCTCTTACGAAATACACTGTAAAAATTGTTTCATTTAACTTACTTACATAAACATAAATGTTTCATAACACGTGACGACACATTATACTTTCAAAGGCATTCCGCGACAACTCGTAATTTGAAACAAACCAGCTCGAGTCGTGTTCAAGTTCGAATAAATATTTGCTTCTAAAAGACTTCAGGTGCCGATATGGAAACGACGAATTTTCACTCATGAAATTGCTCTAAACACGAAAAAGTCGTTTATTTATTCTTTGCTGGTTTTGTTTCTTTTTTCAGTTTTTTTTTTTTTTTTTTTTTTTTTTTTTTTTTTTTTTTTTTTTTTTTTTTTTTTTTTTTTTTTTTTTTTTTTTTTTTTTTTTTTTTTTTTTTTTTTTTTTCATTTGTTGGTGAATGAAGGCGGTCTGCTCCAGTCACTAAAATCTTTTTAGCAAACATACAACACACACATTTTTTCTTGTTTTTTTTTTTTACAAGTACTAATATCTTTCGACAGGCAGTTGCTAATAAACATTCAATGTCCGTGTCAAAAAATAAGAAGTATTGTAATATTACAAGGTCTATATAGGATTTTAAAAACGGGTGGAAACTAAAACTGAATTATTTTAGTCTAGAACGTTTATTATTATTATAATTTTTTTTTTTGCTATTAACATAAACCTGCACTACAACAGGTAGTGTTCGAGATTAAGTTACTTATTTTAATGGCGTGAAGAAGGATAACTAACAACCCTTTGTATTTAACGGTGATGTATGGTTTCAGACCCAACGCATCAGATTGCAGGATTCACTATAATTAATTATTCACTTTTCCTTACACTGTGTATCCCCGCACATGCATGGAGGATAAAATTGATGTTTCTCCCGCTCGTTATTTTTCACAGTCCAATAAATAAAAGCGATTTTCTATCGGCTTGATAACCTCGCGTGCCATCATCTTTCGTTGTTGGCAGGGGCGAATTTAAGGGGAGGGGGTTCTGCCTGGCTGAAGGGCTCCCCCCTCCCAAATCGAGTTCAACACTATGTATGTCCAGTTGCCTCAAGGAAACTGGAGTTTTGTTCTATGATGATCCAAGTACATTTAATGTGTCCTACTTGTATGTGTGTATGTTATTTTTAATGTTCTGTAACAGTAAACAACCACACTTTAGAGATGGCTGGTGCTTTTTTACAATTCATAAAATCACATAAACCCCCTTCTCTTTTCAAAATATTTTTCTAAATCCACAACTGGTAGATGAGTTTATACCCAATTTAAAAATAAAATATGCCTCGCGAACGTGTTCCGTCCCGCGTCCGGCACCTGCCACAAGAGTGCCTCTCAGCAACGAAGTTCCCCTTTTCCTCAATGGATACAACTACCAGCCAATCAGCGACCTCCTGACACAATGGCTTATCGTATCCTCAATCATACGCAAGCCATTTTGAAATTTCGTACATCTGACATTTGTTTCTAAAACTGGAAAAATTCGCGGATTCACTGACCTGTAGGCTGGCCTGCAAGCATATATGTGCACTCAATTTAACAACAGCTGTTCATTGGCTACTCGCTGATACAGTGATGTCACGTGAAAGGTTGCTTCTTCATTATTGGCTAGGGACTCTCCAGAAGGTGAAAAATTAGACAAGAGGCAATTACGAACGTGGCTCTAACTTACAGTTGTTAGAATTCTAACAAAATGCGTATTTTTCAGCTCCCTAATTAACTATGTTTTAATTTTTCAACACAGCCAACAAGCAACGCTGGTTCTCGTCGTCAAAGGGGAGGGGGTGTTGGAGGGCCCTACTATCCATGTCGCTACCCTGCTGTGTTACACGCAGCCATTACTGGGTCAAAACATCTCTTTCTTAAGCCTATTTTCGTCCGAAGACTAATATTGGTAGGTCAGCAGTCATATGTAATTAACATAAGAATTATTTACTTGGGCTATCCCAGATACATAAAACCGTTTACTTTAAAATACCGAACAAACCCGACTCGACTGAAGTTTCTATGACAATTTTCACTAACAAAATAATTATTACGTACTTTATTTGATTGATTTTTGTCCCACCTTTGTAGATATTACATTCGTTTCCGGATTTGTATGTTCAAGTTTTTTTTTAATGACAGCTATTACTGGTATTTACTTTTGATTTTTAATTTCTTTTGTGTGGTTTTCTGCAAATCGGCAACAATCGCTTGCAATGGCGTACGATCATAAAAACTGGTAATTTTATAATAATACATCATTGCAATAATCGTTCAAAGAGCACTCGTAACTTATTTGATCCAGTAAATTGTTACCTGAACAAGTTTTTAAAGTACAGCAGAATCGTTTTCGTTGACACATCAAAATATATCTTTTATATTTTCCTCGCACATAGATTTACAAACTTCAAGAATGAATGTGACTGCGTATTTTAATCTGATCATTAAATTTTACTTATTTTAAAATTAATTATCAAATAAGTGCTTTTTAAGTGTAGTTATTAGTAGGGACCCAGGTTTTTCGCAAAAATAATTTTTCCCCAGTTTATTTCAGTGTATTACGTGCACATCTGCAGTTCTGCGTCATGGTTATTGGCAGCGTATATATGTGAAAAGTCGCATCTCATTTGACTGAGCCAATTACAATAACGTTCCTGCAACAACACACGTCTGTGATTTGCCGGTAGAATCCCAAGGTTCGTGATACATAAAACATCCAATCATTGACCACGAAGCAGAACTATAGATGTGCACGTAAGACACTGAAACAAAGTGGACAAAATTCTTTTCGCGAAAAACAGGCGTCCCTATTTATTAGCTGTGGATAAAAATAAAATTAAAACGCGTGGATGAACCACGATTTCGGTCTGTGGGATTTCGCTTGTTAACGGTGTACTTTACCCAAAAATCAACTGAACTTGTGTACTGTTTGATATTATTTACGGTTATATATTCAATCATATTTTTGTTACTTAACATTATTAATTTTGTAGCTCGTGTTTTGTATGTACATTCACATTAATCCAGGCGCGGCGGTTGGCGCCAAGGTGATCCAGGTTAGACTCTGGCGGGGTCTGTCCCCGGATTTTCGCTTGTGGGAGTCCTGCTGGACGATGCCACTATTTGGTGGTTTTCTCAGGGATCTCCCGTTTCTCCCGCCCGACGTTACTCCATACATCACGTCACCCCTCACCAGCTCTATAGACCAAGATGTTAAGTGCCGGCCAGAATATCTTCACTCACTCACATTATTCGCGCAGAATACATACATGAAGATGTGATTTGTATGCTGTATAATTTTATAATTTCAAACATATTTATGATTTCGGTTATGTGAAGGATTTTCATATTTTTTTTTTTTTGCAAAAAAGTTGTAATTTTACACAGTTTTGTGAAAGTACACAGAAAATTTTCGTAGCAAGGATAATAATAATTAACAGCTTCTCACGAACTACAAAAACACACATGTAAACTCTATCTCACTTGAAAATAATACTTCTCGTTGTACACACGAATATGCATTAGGCCTATTTAAAGACCGAAAGCAATAAGTTACATGAACGATATTATTTCCTACAAAACAAAGTTTTTGTTATTAATCTGAGTGAAATTGGTTAAACACCTTCGCGAAACGTGTTATACATCTGAGTGAAATTTTATGATTTTTTTACTTCCTTCACACACAATAGGGCCTAATAACTCGTCCGGAATATAGCCAAGGCATTTTTTACGTTTAGCCACCTGATTTTTATGTTCAGTTTTAAGGTATCTTTGCACGGGGTGTTAAAAAACACGAATCAAGTAACTAACTCTAGCCCATGTTTAATTTATTTTTATCGTTTCAGCTGCCACTCCGTCTCGGATTCCTCCGCTTTTTTTCAGTATCCAACATGATTGTATTTTTTTTTACCGGCGGCGATCAAAGGCGGCGGCTAGGATAAGGGGAAGGGGTGTGTGGCAAAATGAAATTACAAGGGAAGAGTATTAATATCGAAAATTCTATTACGAGGAATAAAGCTACAACGTGCATTCCACGCCATGCACAAAACAACGGGCGTTGGTTCGAGGGATGAGTTTTGCGCCGGGGAGTGGCAGGAAGGGTTAGAAAAAATTTGGGATGGGGGTGGTGGTTTTGGAAGTAATTGATAACGAAGGCCTTGCTACGACACGTGAGGAAATGAGTATATGTCAAACCGTCACTGTAAAGGAGGAGTGTTAGATAATTTTCTTCTATTTTTGTTTTCGATACTTAACATTTATTCAAGTTGTTTTATCAAAATTTTCTCTTTGACAAGACATAGGATATATTCTTCATTAACTGCTTGACGTAAGCCTATACAGGCTGTCCCATAATTCCGGTCTCATAGGGTAAATAGAAATTGGTGAAATATGGAAAGTTTTAATAGTGTTGTAGTGTGTTGGCGTAATACAACAGCAGTGTGTTCACATCCATGTGACATTAAAACAGAAAATGCTCAAATTGATGACCGCAGTGTACTTTGCTCATGCGTATGCGATGGTTCAAATTGCTTTGTACACGATGTAACATTGTCGGCGGGATGGAGCGGCATGTAGTAGTAATGTTGTTATTCACAATAACATTCCATTACACTACAGCACTATTAAAACATTCCATATTTCACCAATTACTATTAGCCTTATGAGATCGGATTTATGGGACATTCTGTATAATAGTGGAATCTTTCATTTATTTGCCATGC
>PNEQ01016857.1:102865-133512 GCA_003012365.1 Medauroidea extradentata
TATATATATATATATATATATATATATATATATATATATATATATATATATATATATATATATATATATATAAGTTACGTCGTTCAGTGCAGTAGATTTTTGGGAAGGATTCTTTTATTTAAGCATAAGAAGTACGAAATTTTTGCTAAAATATTTCCTCACTCCCGCATCACCTTTTCCATTCTTAAACACGCTATCCTTCACTTGCCGAAAAATATTTCAAGTAACCTTCACAACTAGGACACCAGTTTTAGTTCAAAACTGAAACAAGCAAAGAGAAAACCATTTCAATAGTTGCCATTAAGTACCTTTACTATTTTATTTTTGTTACCGTTTGGAGATCATTTTATTATCTGCTAGCATTATTACAACTTGCTAGTCGGGATTCGTTTTCGGTATACACAGTTTAGAAAAGGACTATATTAATCCAAAACTGATTTAATAAATCCCTATTTAGCGCTAATCCAGTCGTTGGAAACATTTTTAAGCGGAACCCTGTCTCGGGTGTAACGTTCACTGATATTCCAGTATTCCAGCCCAAAGAATTAATAACATATGTAAATAAAATGTTTAAATCAAGTCCATCTCTAGATATATAAACCATGTTACGATCTCCATATCAAACACAAAGTTCTCTCTCAAAACATTCCCCGTCAGTCGACGGTTTTTATAATTTCCCAGGTCGGGTTTTTATCTCTGCTCAACGAGTGTCAACAAAGGTTTTGTTTACACGCCGTCACGAGCAGTTTTTGTTTTGTGGGGGAGGGAAGGGAGCGGAGGAGTTAAAGTCATGATGTTCTTCCAACTTGACTCCAGTCTTTTCAAGTTATCATCCTTCCCCCATCACAAACCAACCCAACACATCCCATTTGCCCCACCCCTCTTCTTCTGAACCTCTTGCGGAGTAGGACAAATCTACCCTACTTCGTTATACTAAGGCTTTGAACTTCAATACCAGAAATATGTTAAAACATTTTAATTGTGATCTTGTATGTGATATATTAATTACTTATTGCTAGAGACATACAAAATTCGCGTTATTTTCTGACAGCTGACTAGACTCCAAGTGACTATAGGCTCGTTCGACGTCTCCCGCTGGCCGATATTGTCGTGACTTGACGCGGAGAATACTTACACGGTAGAGAGGCCAATCTCTGTTAAGACGTAATACGTAAATGACAACACATAAGAGTTCTTGGCCAATTGAATCGCAGATTATGCTCTGTTATGTATAGGAAAGTGAAGTTTAGTCTGATACCAAATGATAACGCGAATTTCGCATGTCTCTACTTTTTGGGGAAACGACACAAGCCTGCTCTCTGTTGGCTAACATAGTGAACTCGATGAACCTATTGAAATAGTTTTCTCTTTGCTTGTTACAGTTCATTAACTAAAGCTTGCGTATTGGTTACGCAGGTGACTTGAAATGTTTTACGCAGAGTGAAGGATGAGGTGTTTAAAGACGGGAATGAATGCTATGTGGGAGTGAGGAAATGTTTTTGAAAAAATTTGCACTTTTTCTGCTCAAATAAAAGAACCCTCTCCAAAAATCTACTTCACTGAACGACGTAACTTAAATGTGTGTGTAAAACCTAATAACACAAATTATTATTCTTAATCAACCCAAAGAAGTATCTCGAATATGATTCCCGTCAGAGGCAAGTATTTTGCGAACAGATATCTTAAGTGATAATAAACAAATACATATAATATAATTTTAAGGTAATTGTTTTCAGATATGATCTTGTTTTCAGATACAATAACTTTTATATTATTGTTCAGTTATCGTGGATTCTTAAGCTCGTCTAGACATATTATTAAAAAGTGCTAAATTTTTCTCCTGGCCTACTAAACTCTGACGTCACTGGAAGTTTGTGTTTCTAACATGTCGACGAGGAAGCAATGTGATGAATAAATTTAAACAAAAGAAATGTTTTCAATGACGTGGGGAAGTTAAGAAAGAGAATGAGAATTTACAGAACTTAAGAAAATGTACTTCTCAGTTTTATGAAGCTCGCAACCCTATAGTCTAGGCGCGCTTATGAAAATTCACGAGGTTAGAAAATTGTATAGTTTTTGGTGTTTTAAATTTCACCGAGGTAAGTTTATCTGCATTCGAAATCTCAACAGATATCTCGGTGAACTACTAAAAATTATAATTAAGTGTGTAGTAGAATAATGCACTGTGAGTGTAGCATTTAGAAAAATATTTATTCATGTAGACAATACGTACGTTTTTTTTTATTCCCGTCACTTTAAAACCTGGAATAGCATTGCAGGTGGTTGTTAAACCCTGGTAAACGATAAAACCTGGTCATGTGACTGAAATAACCAACCCTACTGTAACGAGTGAATTTGCATAAACGCCTTATATGCTGTGGTGGCTCGTATTGTCGTTCTGAACACTTTTCTGTGCATTTTCTCTTTGCCACAATACAAGACTGAGTTTCTGTAGAAATTGTGAACGTGACAGCTCACACAGAAAAAAAAACCGGTTTTGTGGAGGCCACAAAACGTTTCGTCGATACGGATTTCAGGAAAAAGATTTGTAGTGGTTGCAACATTTTTTTTGTCAAAGCAAGTCATTACTGGGGACAGCAAAAAAATTAGTGGTTATCACAAAAAAAAATTCAGCGAGAGTCATAATGACGAAATATTTTGTGGGGCCACGAAACTTTTCTTTTTTCTGGTTCATTTTAGAGCCAAATAGCGTCTTCCAACTTTCCTTAATTCGCCCTTTGTGACAGATTAGGTTACTTCAGATAAGTTTAGGTTAATTTAAGTTGGCTTAGATTAGTTTAAAATGCCAAAAAAAAAATGCAGTTTGTTAGGTTTCGTAACTATATTTACGGTTATTATTTTGCGCTGTAATTCCTCACGTCTTCGGTGCGCTAAGGGTTGGCGCATGCGCAGAGTCACGTTCCGTCCAGACGTGGCTGATTGCTTAAGTAGGCTTGGCAAAGAAAGAAGTCATTTGATTCAACTTTTAAGTGAAAAATCAAACAACTTCGGTTCTTAAATTACCAACTTCATTTAACCTTATACTCAGGAAAGCTCTGTGATTGGTCAGTTTACCACTAACCGATACCCGCGCTCAAGCGGCAGGAGTTGTCCCTGGTCAAACTTTAGCATAGATCTTTCTAACCTGTGGTAGATTTTGCTTTAACTGAACGTCCACGAAAGCCAACAGATCACTCGCCATCAGCGGCGAAGCGTGAAGAGTTCTAGGGCAAACTGTGTTTAGCAGTGACTCTCAGTTGCCCGTGGAACCATTTGACTGGCAGGGGTGAGGAGACTATTCAGCCAGTAGAGTGCAATCAGTAGGGCCACGATTTTATCGCGAAAAGATTTTTGCCCCACTTTGTTTCAGTGTCTCTCGTGCACATCGGCAGCTTTGATTCATGGTTATTGGCAGTGTGTCTTTGTTCAGACATGTTTCTCATTTGACTGCACTAATCAGAACAAGATTATTGTGACTCCTTACGTCTGCAATTTGCCAAAGCAACTGAGAGTAAAATCATCCAATTACGGGCGATGTAGCAGACCTGTAGACGTGCACATGACGCATCGAAACCAAATGTTGCAAAAAATCTTTTCACCATTAAATCGTGGCTCTAGCAATCAGTGGAGAACATATTGTCCAGTAATACACCTTGGTTCTTGCAACTCAACTGACACATGCTCAACTTGTACAGTCGTATTTTATACCGCTTGCCTTGAAACGATTATCCACTGTTCGCCATGCACTGACCAGATAGACCAGAGTGCGGTTACTATAACTCACGAACTGGAGTAGGGTAGGTTTGTTCAATCATGTCACCAGGATTTAATATGGTGGGCATGCATATTTTATAAATTGGTTAATTACTTCATTTCACTAAATGCGATACTCGTGTGTCGACTCTACCTTAGTCGTAGTGTAATACAGCTTTTGCCTAGTTGATCGCAGATATAGTTAAACATTTTTTTTTTAACCCCTTTCATACTTTTCAGTAAATAACACAACAAAACAATTTAAGCAATTTTTAGTTCTTTTTAGCCATTTTTAAGTTTCCTGGAACCATGTTTGATATCTAAAATTAAAAAATAGAGATACATGGGTTAGAACGTACTCTCTTTTAGTATGTATGTGTGTGTATATAACACACGCTAAGTAGTATGTCTAAAAATTAATTTCTCCTAACTCCCTTCAACACAGGTCAAGCGTCAAACGTATAGGGATCTTAACAGTGTACAAGTTGTGTAATTGTTATGAGACTGGCCTCAAGGCGGTCTCGCCTGTCAGGGTGGCATTGCACGGATGTGCAAACAGCGCAGTTGCGGAGTGTTAGCGTATTACCATCCCCCCAGATAGGGGAGGGTGTTGGATATGTTGCCGAGGGGGGAAGGACGAAGGGGGTCGATGGCGCACTAGTCGTGCGACAGGGCGGGAAGAGGGGTCGTCTAGTCAATCGATCGGACGTTTCCCCTTCCCTCCCCCCTTCACCTTACAAACAAACACTCCTGGTGGGGTGACCTACCCCCTCGGAAACACCACCCAACCCCACTGACGACCCACATGACGCCCTGAGAGACTCCCGTAGCTGCCCTGGGATGTCGGCGTCAACCGCCCGACACGGCGACCTTGCAGCCTGCAGCGTCCCTTGCACCGAGTGCCAGTTTTGTCACGTGTACGAGAATTATCGTACTTGTACGAGGATTTAGGATGTCTTTACTCGATGTACGATATAAAATTGCTGTCATACGAGAATTTCGAGACCAGAGATCTATTAATGGCCGGGCTTGTAAGGTGTTCGTGGCACGCCGGTGCGCGAAATAAAGGTCATCAAAAGGTGAGGTATGAGAATTTTGATACCTTGTACGGAATTTATTTCTTCTTTGTACGAGACTACTTAGTTTATGATCTGGCAACACTGCCGAGTTCATAGGCATGCTATGTTTCTCTCTTTGTTTGTACTGATTTTGCGATAATTATTAATCTTAAACGAGAGCGGGTATAAAGAAATATGTTTAGCAGTTTTGTTTAAGGGACCTCCTACCTGCACTTCAAATGCTGTTTAGCGAGTTACGGCTATTTTTTTTTTACGAAACTATTTAACGCACATTATTTTTATATATCTACGAAAAGTACACACACTTCGAACTACGTCTCTATATTTTTAAAATTTCAGCACGTTTATTAGAAACATCATTTTCGGGTCCCTCAAAATGCATTTTCCAGACTGCCATTTCTCTAAAAATAACAACCGGGTTTGAAAAACACAACCATAGAAACAAACGCTTACTTTTGAACTATGCCCTCCACATGTAAAATAATGTGGCCACCGCTTCAAGTCCCATAGGTAGAGGCCGGAAAAATTCGCGGGATCGCTAACCTGTAGGCTAGCCTCCAAGAATATTTGTGAAATCGTGCAGACAACAGCTGTACATTAGATGCTCACTGACACTGTGAGATGGGCTTGTATTCAGCTACAGTTATATTATTGGCTCAGCTACTTCCAGGAAGTGTCGAGTAAGTCGACGGCCAATTGTGAACGTGATGCAGACCTACAGATGGTGGAATTTTAGCTTTCGTATGAAAGAAAACGCGAATTTTTCAGGTCTCTACCCATAGGTTAAAGGATAATAGTAAAGCATTGCACGCCAGCTGAGTGGCTTGCACGGAGAGGCGATAATACTTTACATACGTCGGCCAACGGCAACCTTACAACTGTATTTTTAAAAAAAAATTTGATATTTTTTTATTTTCATTTCAAAATTCAGCATTTTTTATTAAATACAAAAGTATTTTATTTTTGTTTTTATATATGTCAAATCATAGCCTACAACATTGTTATACACTGTGAATTTTGTCGGTTTGGTATGTCTGTTGGTTATAGTGGCGTACTTAAAACCGTAAAGTCCCAATTTTGACGTTTACGACTCATTACGCAAAAAACTATGAGAGATACAGAAATTTCCTAAGAGGAAGATTGAATCACAGTTTATGTCTAAAATAAGAAAAAAAATATCTGGTACCAATATAAAAATAACAAACGACGTTGAAAACTGAAGTGAACCGCGCCCTTGTTCAAGTGCGATAAAATCATAAATTGATATTTTTATGAAATATCGTTAGTTTTGTAGACGATACTTGTGGGTGCAGTTTCCTCTTACGAAACAATTTTAACTCGTATAGTTTTCTCATAACGGTGCGTCAAAATAAAAATTGGCATGTTCTGCTGCCATGCAAATAGTGAAAACCAACTGACTTACGGAAGCGAAATAATTCATAGTGAAATAACATGACATGTACTACGCAATGAAACCTTTTAAAAAAACCTTGAACTCCTTTATATTTTAAAAAATGCTGAATGTGCCACTTTTTTCCTGTACTTATGCGATTTTTTAACAAATTCAAAATATTACGTCATGGTCTTTTAAATACTTCATTACGTAGCTCGTTGGATGTAATATCACAGTGAATTATTTTATTCGAGTAGGTCAGTTGGTTTTCATTATTTGCAGCAGCACAAGCAGCAAATTTTGACTTTGACGCACCGTTGTGAGAAAACTATGAGAGCTAAAATTGTTTCGTAAGAGTAAACTTTACTCACAAGTATCGTCTACAAAACTAACAATATTTAGTGGAAATATAAAGTTACAATTTTATCGCACTTGAACATCCTTAAAGTCCCATAGCAAAAAGCCATCGACCGAAACACTGCACGTTGTTTACGCACCCCGCACATAAAGGCGACACAGATGTTGACGCACGAGACAATCTGGACTTTATCGCCTGCCAGTTTCCGCACCTCAGACACGCGCATCTGCATCTCATGGTCAGTGATTGACTGTTTTTATCTGTCATCATCTTGGGGATCCACTCGCAAATCACAGACTTGTAGTGTCGCAGTACCTTATTCTCACTGGCACAGTCAAATGTGTGACACCTCTGTACAAATATACTCTGCCTATAATCATGAAGAAGATATGCGGATGTGAACGTGATGCATTTACTAAATTTGTTGCGTAATTCTTTTCACCAAAAATCATCGGCTCTGGTAATGAAAGACGTCGAATCAGCGAACAACAAGCGTGCACTCTAAAAAATTGTTTGTAAATTTACCAGACGTGCGTATAGGAGCGCTAAGAAAGTAGGTATGGTATAATAGTTTCCCAGACATCCATGGTAACACTCCTAAACCTAATTATAAAACAGTCAAATGCATACTAAAGTTACCAGACTTGTATTGTAAAGATTGTAAACGTTTGCATATTTACAAGGCGGAAGTATGGTAACTGTACCACTGCGTCTGGGATAATAACTTCCTAGACATTTGAGGAAGTTTTTTTACAGCGTGCAGAATTGTCTGCAGTCAGAACATTTCGCCTAAAATGTCCAGGTCTTGCCACTCATGACAGTAGCATATATTCAGTTAATAACTCTACCCCTACATCAACATTTACAAATAAATCCTCTCAGAGACAAACGCGATACCGCAGACTAAATAGCAATACAGACGTGAAATGATGTGACGGCTAATTTGATACGAGCGAACTTCGCCGCTTATTGGCTGCCCGAGGCTGTTGGTACCAGCCCCGTGTATGTTTGGTTCCTGCATGGCACGGCAGGTTTCCTATTGGTCTGGCTGCCAGCTATCAGTGCAGCCGCCTTACGCTGGTCGGTGATAGGCGTCTACGCCATGTTGCTGGCCAGGGCATAGGCGCAACTAAGGGGGGTGGTACTAGGGCACGCCCCCCCCCCCCAACAAATAAATACCAACCAATGTCTTAAAAATTACAATTAATTTAATATTGAATAATCAGTGATACTGTTACCAGTAGAATATTAAAATAGCACTACTTTGCACCTTGAAATCCGAAATTTTTCCGGGGCAGGACCCCAGGACCCGCCGGTTGAAGATGTGGTGGGTGATCCTTTATAATATTCGTACGATAGCCATCCTTCCCCGTCTGAAATTCATAAATTCTGACTACGTTACTGATTACAGGTAGGGGTAGCTTGAGTATAACAGTATTCACAAAATTGTGCCCTCCCCAAATGTCCATTCTAGTTGCGCCTATGGGCCAGAGCAACCATTTTGCTGGCGTGTGTGACTGAGTTCGCTGTCCTACCGGCTATTTCACTTCTGTAATCCTAAATATTCTGTGGAGGTACCTAGTCAGAAATGCAACTGGTCACTAACTAGAGTATCAGTCAATAGGTATAGAGATAATTGCATATCCCGAAAATGTTTTGCACCAACACATCCTTGAAAACGTTAAAGTCAATATTGCAACACATATGATTGGAGGAGAAGATGGTTTATCGCGGGAAAACTTGACTGTTTGCTGGGTTTCAACGTACGTTCAGTTTACAAGAAGATTACTGGCATTCGCTTGTTAGTGAAGCTGTTGCCCTGTTTGACAGATCCAATAATAATCCCGCTAGTGTAATATTTGATGCGCGTTATTCGTCTACAGGCAGCTACGTCGTGTCAAATATATATCACCCAATAATATGTTTTGCAAGAAACTACAATGCTTTCAAGGGTACGCTGGCACAATACATTTTCGCGATATACTAAGTCAAATAGGGCAACAGCTTCGCTAACAAGCGAAAGCCAGTAATCTTCTTGTAAACTGAACGTACGTTGAAACCCAGCGAACAGTCAAGTTTTCCCGCGATAAACCATCATCACCTCTACCAATAGGGACAGAAAGTTTTTGCGGAAAGAGCTTTGCATCTCTTTGTTTCAGTGTCTTACGTGCACACGTGCACATATATCGTATCATTTTTGGTTGGGTGTACTTGTGCAGAGTCTTTTTCCATTATCTGTGCCAATCAGAAAAAGGTGAATTGCGGCACCACACGTCTGTGATTTACTTATAGTACCCCAAGACGCAGGATGTTAAGATACTGTGTCACCTCGTTTGTTAAAATTATCCATTTTCGTTTAATAAATAAAGGCTGTGGCGACATATCGCCAATTTGTTTTAGCATAAATGTTGCATTTTACTATTAGGTACGTATTTTTGGTCTAATGTGGTACTAGGAGTAATTTAGTCTTTAATATATGGCGAGAGAGAGTTATTAACTTCAATTATTAGGGACATACAGAATTCATGTTATTTCCTGACAGCTGACTAGACTCCAAGAGACTATAGGCTTGTTCAACGTCTCCCGCTGGCCGATATAGTGACTTGCCGCGGAGAATGCTTACAAGGTAGAGAGGCCAATCTCTGTAAAGACGTAACACACGTAAATGACAATACATAAAAGTTCGTGGCCAATTGAATCGCAGATTATGCTCTGTTATGTCTACGAAAGTTAAGTTTAGTCTGCTACCAAATGATAACGCGAATTTTGCATGTCTCTATCAATTTATGAATTAGCTTGATTATTTCGTAGTGACGATTTAATATTTTGAATACAATGTTCGTAATGATAGGCAATATAATCAGCTTTAAGTCCTTATTGACTAACCTTCAAATAAATCTTGCCAGATCTGGAATCAGGAAAGAATTTTAAAAAATTGTTACAAAGTGGTGCAAAAATCTTTTTCCCAAAACTTCATCTGTCTCTGCCAGTCACTAAAGAAGTATCTGAGGACAGAATGTGCACCATACTGTAGATTCCAGCGGGCAGGTAGTTGAACTCGTGACATTTCCACGGGGTTGGTATTCAATTGAGTTCTAGGAAACGTTAATTCAATTAAAACATGTGAGTAAACAGCGAACGACTGCATCCCAACTGGTTTGGAAGTATATTGACTGCTCACAGGGGCAGCAGCTCATGTACAAACAACTGACTGTTTGAATGGGCATAGCACAGCGGAGAATGACCAGCAGGTTATTTGACTTGCGAAATTTTACTGTACGTTAGAGGCTCGAAAATGTCTGAGACATAAGGGCGACCTTGAAGCGCACATCAAATGCCGCGTCGCCTCAACGAGCCAAGCGCTGAACTAGCGTGCAAGCTTCCCGCCGAACGGTTTTTACTATGGGACACTAAGCGGTGACCATATAATTTTATTGGTGGAAAGTCTGCAACTACGTAAGTTCAGTGCAGGTCGCAATCTGAGTTTCACATACATCCGGTTAGTACATTTAGAAGTACGACAGTCTGAAAAGGCCGTTTTTAGCCATGTTGGAGGGTTTAGAAACAATGTTTTTAATGAGCACGACCTCTAAACAATGCGGTTCCGAACATGTTTGAAGTTTGTTTTCTCTTCATACGTTGGCACAATGGGCACACGTAAAATATTTTCATAGAATAAACCCGTTTACCAACACGCTGTAACGCATTTGAAGAGTGAGGTAGGCGGTCGCCTTAAGGGCACGACCTGCAGCAATTTTCATCGTCATATTTATATTTTTCTTATTTTCGTCATAAATTGTGACTAAATTTTGCTCTTATGAAATTTTTTATCTCTCACAGTTCTTGCGTAATGACTAGAGATGATGGTAGGCCTATATCGCAAAAATGTTTTGTGCTATCGTACCCTTGAAAGCACTGTAGTTTCTTGCATGATATACGTCTGCCACAACGTAGCTCTCTGCAGAGTAATAACAGGCATAAAATATTACAATAGCTGGATTATTAATGACTCAGTCAAATAGGGCAACAACTCCACGTACAAGCAAACACCAGTGATATTCTGGTAAGCTGAACATGCGTTGAAATCCAGCAAACAGTCAGGTTTTCCCGCGATAAACCATCGTCTCTAGTGATGACTCATAAACGTCAAAAATTTGCATGCTACGATTTTATGTACGCCACTGAAACTGAAAATTTCACAGTGAATAATGATATTGTAGGTTACAAAGTCTCCTTTATAAAAGAAAAAAAAATGTGTTGCAAAACGAATTGCTATAATTCGAAATTAAAATTTATTAAATTCAAGATTTTTTAAAATAACGCACACAACAAATTTTTGTTACATGGGAGACGTTGTAGATACAACATCGACCGTTATTCACTGTCACTTTTTTTTTTTGTATTTCTGTTGATTTTAATGGCGTACATAAAATCGTAACATGCAAATTTTGGTATTTATGAGTTACTACGCAAAAACAATGAAAGATAAAATAATTTTATAAGAGCAAAATTTAGTCACAATTTATGTATTAAGTAAGGAAAAAATTATTTGGTACAAATATAAAACTAAAAATATTACGATGAAAATTGTTGCAGGCCGTGCCCTTAGGCCTACACATATGATTACTTTGATAATTGACGTTACGTTTCCGTTACTTTAAGTATTTTGACAATACACAGTGCAAACGTAAAGTTAAAGTAATTACATTTGAAATACATTTGAGAATTTGGATTTTAAACTGATTTATTGTGATATGAATGATTATATATTCTCCACAAAAGCATATTCCATGTAGTCCAAAAATAAGCTCAGTTTTTCAAATATCTTCCATTTATAATATTTTTGCAGAACGCTATCTACTGACAAAAATTACAGTTCATTTACAAATACTTCACAAATGCTATTTACAAGGTTTTCTGAAAATCCTAGTACTGGAGGTTGAAACGATACTCATAAATACACATTTTTCACTATAACAAACATTATTAGCTGGTTCTTTGCAAACGGCCATCGCGACTTGGACTTTAGGTTTTCATTTTATCTGAAACGTAAAGTAAAGACCGCTTGACTTTACGTTTGGCGACGCGTTTGTTTACGACCGCATAAGTAGAGGCAAGATTTTATGGTGAAAAGATTTCTGCAACAATTGGTCTCAATGTCTTACGTGCGCATCTGCAGCTGTGTTTCATGGTCAGTGATTGGCTGTTTTGACCCTCACTTGTCTTGCGAGTGCTACTGGCAAACCACAGACGTATATACTCCATCCATTCTAAGGTTGCAGCTAATTAATTCGGGTAAACGACAGTAAAATTTTTGCTCAGCATAAATTTTATTTGAAATTTTGACAAATGCAAGGTAACGGTGTTACGGCACAATCACAATATGTGGAATCAAGATATAATTAAATAGCTTTGATTTATTTCGTTAGCAATTTTTATTTCTGCTGCAACCTTAGCGTGGACAGAGTATAGTGTCACAATTGTCTTGCTCTGATTGGTGCAGTCAAATAAGAGACCCTGTCTGAGCAAAGACACGCTGCCAATAAGCACGGAGCAGAGCTGCAGCTGTGCACATAAGGCACTGAAACAAACTGAGGCAAAAATATTTTCGCCACAAAATCGTGGCTGTACGCATAAGAAGACATGTCTTGAAAACTAGCGTAAAGTTAAACGCTAAAGTTTTTAATTGTATAACCGCCTTGACGCTAACTGGTGGTAGGCGTTTCCGCCATTTTGTCGGCGTGTTTGACTCAGTTGTAAAGCAGCTTTGTACTTTACTTAACAGTGTCTCCCTACTGGCTGTTCATATTCGTCTGCGCATCCGTTCTGGGCAGGCTTCCTTCCTGCTCTTTTCCCGTTCCCCAATGACAGTTAGTTGTGGCAAGTTTAAATTCTACTACGTTAGTTTAAGTTGATATAAAATGTTTAAAAAAACACTTTGCTCTGTTTAAAGGTAGGTTTTGGAAGGTTACGAAAGTACAATAACAATAAATAAGTGGTACTGCTTTATGACCAAAGATGTGAAATTTCGCGAATTCAATTACCTGCATGTTAGATTAAAATATTCTATGCATACTCAAGCCCTGTCTATTCGTTCATTGTCTGCTGTTCCACTGAGTAGCAGCTAGTGGACAAATAGTCGGGACTTGAGTATGCATTGAATGTTTGATTCTAACATGCAGGTCATTGAATTCGCGAAATTTCACCGTCAATATATTATGACTCACACTTGTAAAGAACGGTGCGCGCGCTGTTCAAACCAGCCAATAGCTCTCATCTATTACTTTCATACTCATTGGTTGAGACCACTACTTTTCGTCTGACTTGGCCGTCCTAACGGCTATTTTCACTTCTGTATTTACAATTTGCTCTTTGCTGCAGCCCTTCATTGCAAGCGCCACCAAGCCTGATTCATTCACACTCAGCGCCGCGTGTTGTTCTTCTGGAGTCAGCTGTTTTGGACGTGACGTCATGTCCCGAGGGGGGAGGGGTATCCTATATTTACTCGTTAAGTGCGCGCCCCAGTTCGACGGCCACCTTGACCCACTGACGATACTGCGGCCATACGCCGGCGCCACTACAACTCTATCCGAGTCAAGGTCGTTCGTCATCCTCCCTCCTTCCACGCCTCCCTACATCCTACCGCTCGCAGTCACTCCCAAAGACTATATCAGTACGTATAAACCAAAGATATTAGAAGGATCCAGATGGAGCATGTCGCCAAGAGTGTAACCAAACAAACGCTTGACGTGGCTGGTATCAATATGGCCGACTAATTAAAAAATTTAGGAAATATTAGTTAGGGGGTGTGTAAACAGGGCTAAAATATAGAGTTTTCAACCTAAAACATCAATTAAAGAGCATAATACATTCATTTACCATAAAATATACCAGTCTGATGTGTACTTTTGAGGTGGCTACCTCTCCCCTTCCCCTCTTGGCTTCACTCCCCTCGCCTACATTCAGACCTTGTGCTACCCCCGTGGTTTACACCGACACACGAAAATTCTGTTTCCAAAACCTCATTTTGTAAAGTCTGAAGTTTCAAGGAAGTGTTTGTGTCATACTGAAATGTCAGTTAAGGAAACTTAAGTTTGAGTGTGTCGGAAACTACTGCAGGTGTCAAGTGAAGACTAATTCAGATTTGACCAGTAAAATAATCAGTAAACAATACAGAAACTGATGCAATATTAGAGAAATCACACTTATTTACGTATTCCAGTGGACAATGTTAGCACACAGCGAACCTATTTGCATTTGTGAAATTTCAGTTGCTACTAAGTTCTTAACACACAAACTCAGCTGATTTCTTAACACTTAAATTTGTTTATTTATACTGCAGCTACTGTCATACTAATTTTTAACATTTCACTTACTTTGCATTTCCAGCACAATACAATACCTTTCGACCAACTGCCGTAGTACTTCGTTTCTAGTCGAATTGAGGGAAACCTCAGTTTAGGAGTTTTCACCGTACACGAAACTCAGCTTTCGTCACGAAACTTGAATTACAAACTCAGGTTTCCCTCGGCAACGAAACCTCACTTCCGCGCCATTTGCACTGTACCCAAACAGCACTTTCCGATACCCAGGTTTCCAGAACTGCAGTTTCGTGTGTTGGTGTTAAACATACTGTACATATGGTGTACGAACTAGTCACGTCTATCAACTATTTTTTTTATTTTCGCACACTTCGTTCGGCGCCGTGACGGGTACGGAAAGATGATGGTCAATATCGAAATATTTTTACTAATGAAAAAACTTCGGCGTGATTAGTTGAGATGGTTTGTGGAGAGGGTAAAGGGGACTTTTAGTACATCTGACGAGTTCGTAGAGCAGAAAAGCGTAATTCCTTGGCAACTAACTGGAGTAATGATACATAAGGCACCAATGCAAAATAAAAGGGTTAAGAATAGGCAGTACGTATAGTTTTTGTGGAGATGGTAAGAAGCAGTGAGTGAGAGATTTTGGTCAACGCTTAACATCGAGGTCTTTATCGCTGGTGAGGGGTGTTATGATGTATGGAGCAGCGCTGGAATGAATGGGCGGGGGAAACGGGAGATCCCCGAGGAAACCCGCCGGCCAGCGGCTTCGTCCGGCACGATTCCCTCATGCGGAAATCTGGGGACCGGCCCCGCCCGGATTGTCTTGGTGGGAGGCGAGAGGTCTGACCCCTCGGCCACCGCGGCCCCCCAAGAAGCAGTGAAATTAGAATACCCATTGCGTACTTCCTGTCATATGTTATTGTCTTTGAACTATCATATTTCTGTTGTTTAGTACTTCTTACGGTGAGTCAACAGCTAAAACAATAAAAATGATTACTTCTCGCGTGTTATAATGCAAATGTATAGGACATAAATACAGATTTTGTCTGACGACAGTGTCATCGTAAATAATGTCTTCAAGTCTAAGAGTAAAACAACACAGTTTTAGCGGCCTTCCATATTTATCAATCCCCCTACCCCTCATCATTAGGGATCCTGGTTTATCACGAAAAGAATTTTGCCTCACTTTGTTTCCGTGCCTTACGTGCACATCTGCAGTTCTGCTTCGTGGTCAGTGATTGGAAATTTTAACTCTCTCGAGCCGTGGGATTCTACCGTCAAATCACAGCCTTGAGGTGTTGGCGAGACTTTATTGTAATTGGCTCAGACAAATGATATACGGCTCTTCATCTAGACACGCTGCCAATAATCATGAAGCAGAATTGCAGATGTGCACGTAAGGCACTGAAACAAAGAGGGGCAAAATTATTTTTCGCGAAAAACCAGGATCCCTATACTCATCACTAGAGACCGGAAAAATTCGCGGGTTCACTGAGCTGTAGGATAGCCTCCAAGAATATTTGTGAAATCCTGCAGACAGCAGCTGTTAATTAGCTGCTTGCTGGCATAGTCAAATGGACCAGTATTCAGCTGCAGTTTTATTATTGGCTCAGCTACTTCCAGGAAGTATCGAGTAAGTCTACGTCCAATTTTGAACGTTATACAAACCTATTGTTGCAGGAATTATAGCTTGCGCCTATAAGAAAACGCGAATTTTTCATGTTCCTACTCATCACCGCAACCACCCAAGCTCTTCTTAACTTCCGACTAGTACCACCGTTAAGTCTTTTATTTGAGTCCCATGGCTTCGCTATTGGTTACTTTCTGTCATGCTAACCGTTTGTGAGAAAGGTGCAGCCTCGTTTTCTGCCCTTCTTTTTCCTTGTTAGGACGATGGAGGGGTGTTACGTAATCCCACCCCCTTCTGCTTTCTTTCCACCCTCGCCCTTACAGGCCTTAAGTGAATTAATCACGGGTATGTACACGTGAGGAGGGGACCATGCCCTAAAGCGGTTGAAGAGGGGAAGATGCGGAGGGAGGTAAATGAGGCAGTTGGAAATGTCTTCTTTCTGAGAACAAACGGAAATAGAAAACTGGTGAAATGTTATTACTCCCGGCCGCTAACCGTCACTTCCGTCCCGTAATAAAGTCAGGCGGCGAGTGCGCCACTGTTCCGTGGGAAAGCAGGGTCAGCGGTGTAATTACTTTTTGATTGGCTCGTTTGACGAGCCCCAGCCGAGGTAATTTCGACAACAAACAGGCGCTGTCGCGGATCGCTTGTAAAAGTCGAGGAATCACTAGGGCCCGGTAGTTTTCGCGAAAAGATTTTTGCCCCACTTTGTTTCAGTGTCTTACGTGCACACCTGCAGCTCAACTTCATGATTGTTGGCAGAGTGTTTTTGTGCAGAGTTATTATTCATTTGACTGTGCCAATCAGTACATCAATAACTGTGACACAACACGTCTGTGATATGCGGGTTTAACCTCCACACGTTGTATGTTAAGGCATCCAATCACTGACCACATAGCAGACATGCAGGTGCGCACGTAAGGCACTGAAACAAAATGCTGCAAAAATCTTTTCGCGAAAACTACCGGGCCCTAGGAATCACCACTGCTGTTCCGAGCTGTGCAAATTTATGTACACATTCTACTTCATTTGATGACGGGAGGAAAAATTCGGACCTCGCATTCGGGAACACACACTGTAAAAAAAAAAAAAAAAAAAAAAAAAAAAAAAAAAAAAAAAAAAAAAAAAAAAAAAAAACAAGTTCTACATCTCAAGACTTAGAAAATCTTCCCATATTCCAAAATGAAGGAGTTACTTCTAAAATTACTTCATTATACATACCCCCGTTGCATAAAATTAATTACAGAAATAAATTGTAGGGTGTATAATTCAAGGACACTGGTTTCGTAAAATTTCAAACTTGAATAGGCCAAGAATTTGACAAGGCAGGATATATTTAAGTTCTTGATTATTTATTTAACGGTTGATATCCAACCGATCTAAATTTAAAAAAATAATATGCCCGAGTTTTAAAATATATCTGACTTTAAACATGCTATGTGTAACAAGGTAATAAGCGTCTATGCAGCACCTAGACCTCATTAAAACATTA
Organism: Medauroidea extradentata; assembly: GCA_003012365.1. Lineage (NCBI taxonomy): Eukaryota > Metazoa > Arthropoda > Insecta > Phasmatodea > Phasmatidae > Medauroidea > Medauroidea extradentata. Next base: position 119,896 of record PNEQ01016857.1, read on the forward strand.
AAGCTTAAATTCCCCTTCCATACAGATACGCCCTATACCAAGAAGTACAAATATTTCGAGAATTTATCTGAGAAGACGTTAGATTTCAAACACACGCTTAATAAAACTCTTCCTTGAGAACTGTGAACCAATAACAGACCTGCATGTAAACACTCACTTAGTATCGCGCTACCTTGTCGCATGTACAACTGTAACTCTTGGCACAAAATCTTTCAAAATGTGTACAATACACCTTTTACTTTGATAATACGTAAGGACGTGAAAATTTCGCGTTTTCATATAGACACAAGCAAGAATTCAAACAACCGAACGTTCGTGTCACTTTTGCAATCTGCACTCGACTAATTTGAAACATTCTGGCGGCAGTGGGCTAGCCTCCAAGAATATCTTTGCTCTCAGGCAGACTGAAGCTGCTCATTGGATGTCCTCCGACACAGTGATACCACAGGTCAGCGAACGCGCTAATTATTCCGGTCTCTTGTAATACGTAGAGACAGAAAAATTCGCGGGTTCCCTGATCTCTGGACTAGCCTCCAAGAATATTTGTGTGCTAAAGAAGACAGCAGATGTACATTCGCTATTCACTGACACAGTAATATGGGGCTTCATTTTGTTACGTTTATGTTATTGGTAGGGCCAAGATTTTGTCGCGAAAAGATTTTTGCCCCACTTTGTTTCAGTGTCTCTCGTGCACATCGGCAGCTCTAATTCGCGGTTATTGGCTGCGTGTCTTTGTTCAGACACGTTTCTCATTTGACTGCACCAATCAGAATAAGATTACTGTGACTCCTTACGTATGTAATTTGTCAAGGCAAGTGAGAGAAAAATTATCCAATCACGGGCGACGTAGCAGACCTATAGACGTGCACATGACGCATCGAAACCAAATGTTGCAAAAATCTTTTCACCATAAAATCGTGGCTCTAGTTATTAGCTCAGCGACTTCCAGGAACTGTCATAGAAGTCGAGGGCCAACTGCGAGAGTAACGCGAATGTATAATAGTTACAATTATAGCTTGTTACCAAAAGAAAACGCGAAATTTTCAGGTCGCTAGTAATACGTAAAGACCGGAAAAATTCGCGGGTTCAGTGACCCGTATGCTAGCCTCCAAGAATCTCTGCGAACTCAAGCAGACAACGGCTGTTCGTTGGCTGCTTGCTAACACAGTGATATAGGCCTGCATTTAGTTACATTGTTATTATCGGCTCAGTGACTTCCAGGGGGTGTCAACTATGTCAACGGCAGGGGCAGATCCAGAATGGAATTGAGGGGGGAGGGGGAATATATCTTTGGTAGCACCGGTTGGCCGATTAAAAGCGGGCGGGCCCGGTAGTCCTTCCCGGAAAAATGTTGATTTTAAAATGCAAAATGGTGCACTTTGACAAGATTTTGAACGTTAACGTTTAACACACAACAGACACAAATTGGAACATTTTCAAAGAGTTTACAGTCAGTTTCTTAGAATATTTTGCAAAGTTCGTAACACCTACTGCATTTTCAATAGTTTGAATAAAAAGTATAACATTTATAATACAAGGTTGGGCTCTTGGGGGGGGGGGTATATTTCCCCAATTCTTCCCCCCCCCCCTTGTATCCGCCACTCGTCAACGGCCAATTGCGAGAGTGTCACGAACTTACAGTTGCTGGAATCCTAGATTGTGCCTGAAAGAAAACGATAATTTGTCAGATCCCTAGTAATACGTCATAAAATTACAAGCTTACCCGTGAATGTCCAATAGAAGCGTGTTGTCGACGAGAAGACAACGCTTCAGTGCAGTGACTTTTGCGCCTAGAAGCTACGGTGAGACGTGGGTGCGTGCTGTGTCGTCATTACTAGGCCTCGAACGCCCAGAAGGGCGCAGTTCACCTCAGTTTTCAACATCTTTATTGATTTTTATATTTGTACCAGACAGTTTTTTCTTATTTTAGACATAAACTGTGATTAAATCTTCCTCTTGGGAAATTTTTGTATCTCTCATAGTTTTTGCGTAATGAGTCGTAAACGTCAAAATTTGGACTTTACGGTTTTAAGTACGCCACTTAAACAAACTGACATACCAAACCGACAAAATTCACAGTGTATAACAATTTTGTAGGCTATTTAACATATATAAAACAAAAACAAAAAACTTTTGTATTTAATAAAAAAAATGCTGAATTTTTTAATGAAAATTTACAAAAATATCAACAATTTTTTAGAAATAAAAAAAGACATTTTTGGTTTTCATATATGCCAAATCATAGCCAACAACATTGTTATATAGTGTGAATGTTTTCAGTTTTCTGCTTCATGGTTATTGACAGCGTGTCTGTGTAAAGAGCCGTATCTATTTAACTGAACCAATTACAGAAACGTTCCTGCAACACCACACGTCTGTCATTTGCTTGTGGAATCCCAAGGCTTCTGAGAGTCAAAATTTTTTCAATCACTGACCTAGTATTAGAACAGCAATTGTGCACATACGGCACCAAAACAAAGCGAGGCAAAATTATTTACGCAAAAAATGAGGGTCCCTACATATAGGCAACTTTACAGAAGGATGCGAAGTAGCAGTCAAACACGCCGATACAACCCTTCGTTCTTCCCTTCACACTCTCTCCTTGTCCAAAAGCACACTTCTGTACGCCGCAGCCAGGCACCTGTCGGCGCGACCCGTGCAAGGAACGATGGCGTAACGTCGCCGGATGCCACGGATGTAATCGGATTTGTTGGGTAGAATGATACCTCCCCTCCCTGCGCCTTCCCTGCGCCCTCTCTGCTTCTACCCTCTGGGGCGAGTTGGAGTCACGTGTAGCCGAAAATCACGAGACGCCCTGGCCACCGATCTTGCAATCAGGGGAGAAAGCAACTAACTCCACCATGCACGTGCTGTAAAACTGTAGATGGTGAAGATGAAAAGCGCTCTTATCAATTTCGCAAGAGACTTCTTTTTACTGAAATCCACTAGTTGCTTCTGCTCCGCTTAGCAGTGGAAAATACTTGTCATCGGATTTCCACACTTCTTTTTTTTTCTAACTGGTTAATAAACGCACACTCTAGGTTATTTAATATTCTGTAGCGTTAAATAATTTGTAAGTTATACTACTATTATTCGAAACTAGTGCCGAGTTAAGAATACTAGATATCTTTCGAAATTAAATTGGTTGGCCTTTGAGAACGAAAGGCGCTTGAAAAATAACTGTAATTCTGAAACAGAATATTTTTTCTACATCTACTTTGCCACGACTATAAACGATAAATATTAACTAAGATTTTATTATAAGCTTAAGTATATCAAAGGAGAGGAGTGAAACACAGGAAACTATACGCAGTTCGGGATAAAGTGAGTACCCATCAAAAAACCCTGCTAAATTTCTATTTTCAGCCAATTCGTATGTTTCCACGCGTAACGGTTAACGACAGGAAGTATTTAACCTCTCTGGACACGTCACTTAATGTTTGCGCGTATAAGATAAATTGTGATGTCGGTAGAAACCTATACAATTTCATTTTAAAAAGTTTATTAATGATATAAAATACAAATATGTATATTTCGATTGATTTTATTTCTGTATTGTTACATATAAATAGAGACATGCAAAATTCGCGTTATCATTTGGCAGCAGACTAAACTTCACTTTCCTTCACATAACAGAGCATAATTTACGATTCAGTTGCCAACGAATTTTTATGTGTTGTCATTTACGTGTGTTACGTCTTTACAGAGATTGGCCTCTCTGCGGTGTAAGCATTCTCCGCGGCAAGTCACGACAATATAGGCCAGCGGGAGACGTCGAACGAGCCTATAGTCACATGGAGTCTAGTCAGCTGTCAGAAAATAACGCGAATTTTGCATGTCTCTACGATATAAATAGTAAAATACACGGATCTACATTCAGCAATTCACTGCCAACCATACAAGTTCTAAAGTAACTATTGTTAATGCTGAATTATATGCTGTAGAGCCTGGTGATTATTTTCAATGGTTAAATCTTTAATGCTCACTCTATTCCAAACGACCTATATAAGTGTTCTGGCCAAACTAGTGGTAACTGGTAACTACACCAGAAAGTATTGATTTTTTTTCTGCAGGACATTCGTATTTGAAATTAACGATAAGCTTTTACGGTCACAGATATTTTTATGTCTATTCCCCTGTGTTTGTGCTATACAATACGTAGAGATGATAGTTAGAGATCAAGAAATAGTGTGGGTTCTAGGACCAGCCGGCTGGACTCCACAGTCCTGTGTACAATATGTCTTCAGCTAGTTGTATATTGTCTGCTGCTACAGTGAGTGGACAGTTGTACATGTGACAAGGTGAGTGTTTTAATGCAGGTCTGCTATTGGTTCACAGTCCTCAAGGAAGAGATTCAATAACAGCCTCCCAATCACTAAAATAATTAACGTCTAGGCCTACAGCAGTTCGAAATACAACTTCTTCTCAAATGAAATCACAACATTTCCGGGTCTCTAACGATGGTATATACTCGAAAATGTTTTGTACCAACATACCTTTAAAAAACGCTGTAGTCAATTGCAACTGGCTGGCGTACGTCAGACACAACGTAACTGTCTGCAGACCAACAACAGGCATAAAATATTACAATAGCGTGATTCCTATTGGTTCAGTTAAGGGAGTGGTTCACCTCAGTTTTCAACGTTTGTATATATATATATATATATATATATATATATATATATATATATATATATATATACCAGAATTTTTTTTCTTATTTTAGGCATAACTTATGATTAAATCTTCCTCTTAGTTAATTAGTGTATCGCTCATAGTTTTTGCGTAATGAGTCGTAAACGTCAAAATTTGCACTTTACGGTTTTATGCACGCCACTGAAACCAACTGGCATACCAAACCGACAAAATTCACAGTGCATAACATTTTTGTAGGCCATAACTTGACCTATATAAAAACAAAAAAAAAAAATATTTATATTTTTTGTACTTAACAAAAATGCCAAGTGTCGGGACGAAGTTTAAAAATTTGAAAAATTTTAAAAATATAAAAATATGTATTCTTTTTATATGTGTCATTTCACAGCCTACAACATTGTTATATAATGTGAATATTTTCGGTTTGGTATGGCAGTTGGTTTTAGTGGCGTGCATAAAACCGCGAAGTGCAAATTTTGACGTTTACGACTCATTACTAGAGCCACGATTTTATGGCGAAAAGTTTTTTGCAGCATTTGATTTCGATGCGTCATGTGCACACCTGCATCTCTGCTACATCGTCTGTGGTTGGATGATTTTACTCTCACTGGCCTTGGCAAATTATAGACGTACAGACTCACAATTATCTTATTCTGATTGGTGCAGTCAAACGAGAAACGTGTCTGAACAAAGACACGCTGCCAATAACCTTGAAACAGAACTGCCGATGTGCACGTGAGACACTGAAACAAAGTGGGGCAAAAATCTTTTCGCGACAAAATCGTGGCCCTACTCATTACGCAAAAACTTTGAGAGATACACAAATTCCCAAAGAGGAAGATTTAATCACAATTTACGTCTTAAATAAGAAAAAATATATCGGGTACAAATATAAAAATAATAAAAGACGTTGAAAACTGAGGTGAATCGTCCCCTTAAATAGGGTAACAGCTTCACGTACAGGGAAAGCCAGCAATATTCTGGTAGGATGAACTTGCGTTGGAACCCAGCAAACGGTCAAGTTTTCCTGCGATAAACCATTATTAGGGAATCCTGATTTTCGCGAAAATAGTTTTGCCCCAATTTGTTTCAGTGCCTTACATCCACAACCGCAATTCTGCTTCATGGTTAATTATTGGATGTTTAGTCTATCACGAGGTTTATGATTCTGCCTGCAAGTCACAGACGTGTGGTGCAGGTACGTTATTGTAATTGGCTCAGTCAAATGAGATACGGATTTTCACATAGACTCGCTGCCAATAACCATGAAGTAGAATTGCAGATGTGCATGCAAGGCATTGATACAAAGTGGTGCAAAATTCGTTTCGCGAAAAAAAAAAAAAAAAACCGGTCTCTGATCATCATCTCTAACAATACGTCTAGAGACCCGAAAATTGCACGAGTTAACTTGAGGATTATATTGATTTAGAACTTGAATAATGCACATGCGAGTTATTTCACGACAGAATGACTGGAGGATCTTGGAAGATAAAGAAACCCGCACGGATACCGCGCTGTGTCAGACGTATAACTGGTCATTCAATGGAAACGCATCCAATATACTGTAAAAAATTTTCTCCGTCGATTTACGGAATTTCCGGTAAAAATTTCTCTGGATACCTCCGTGAATTCACGGTAATTTATTTATAATCCAACAGAAATTTCTGTAAAACCGTTTCATCACACGGAACTGAGCCATACTTAAATGTCTATAATGCTACAATTGCGTTTCTATATTTGCAAATTTACCAGCGATGTCATTAAGATATAACCATAATATTTACAGCTCTCTAACCCATAAATTTACGATATTTTCCGTGCAAGTGTCCGCAGACTCATGGACATAATACGTATGATTCCGTAATGTATATTTACTAGGCCCCTATTCTATTGACATTTCAATATTTTACTTTTACGTACACTATTTCCGTTTATTAACGGTATAGTTCCGTTAAAATTTATAACGGTGTACATGAGAGTATTTCAAGTGGTACCGAATACCAGTGGAATTTTTTAGTATGTTACTAAGGAGAACTAAACAATAGTTGCTAAGAACTCTTACAGACATTAGGTGGCACTGTTACATTTTTTTGTTTTGTTTTTTTATGGAGAAGTGCTGGTAAAAAATTCTCCAGAAGTGTCCTTAAATTTACGGAAGGCAACTAACTCCAATTATGGAAACTCGCATATTCATGTGACTTCTTTAGGATGCAGGTACAATAATGCGTTCTGTTATTTTCTCAGTATCTTCTCGCAGTTTTACATATGTTTAATTAATGAAACATAAATATGTATAACTGTGTTACAAAATAATGTTTCCGTTAACTAAACAGACATTTCCGTAAAATTACCCGTGAATTCACGGAAATTTTTAACAGTGTACATGGAGAACATAAAATGCGCGGGTTCACTGACCTATATGTTAGACTCCAACTCTCGAGAATATAACAGCTGCTCATTGGCTGCTTGCTAGTGTTACAATATAATTCAGTCCTAATACCACTTAAACTACGTATTTCATTTGATTACCGTCGTACATTTAACAGTCTGATAGTAACTCCACAACGTCAACATTGCTGTGACTATACTAAGGCCGAGGATATGTCGCTGTTAGTGGTAGGGACAATCTTAAGACTTCTTTTCGCGTGGACAGACAGTTATAGTCACATATCCTGCTGCAGGGTAAATTCAAACAGCAGAATTTTCATTCCAACACTTGATGCCTGAACCACCTATCTGGTGTGAAGAGATGTTTTTCAATTAAAGCAAATATTATCTGCTATGATTAACACACGCAAACAAAGCCGCGGACGCACTGCTAGTAAAATGTAAGACGAAACAGTTTCAGTGTGTTTGAAATATAGCTGTAGTTCAGGTATATTGTGTCTTTTAGAATGTAATTGTTACTAAACTGGCCTTGCGCATGGACGGCATTGCAGCGTATCAGGCGTATTCTTTTATACGCGAAACCGCTTAACCTATTCATATTATGTTTATCCAAGAAAAGAGCACATACTTGAAACTATGCTACTATAATTTTAAAAATTGAACACGCTTGTTAGAAATATGATTTTTGGGCCTCTCAAAACGACTGAAAACGGCTTCATTTAGACTGCTATAACTCCGAAGATACCACCTGAATTTGTGAAGTCCATACTAGCCAAAAATAAAATTCTAGAGTCACCGCTAAGATTCCCATAGGAAAAGACTTCAACGAAAACCTTGCATGCCAATTTGCGCGCTGCGGATAGAGACGATATGCTTCCGTTCGAGCTTGGTAATCTGGATCTTATCGTTATGCATTTCCCACGCGTCAAACGCGGAAATTTGAAGCCGATGAAGACTCCGCTTAAGATGCTTCTTTATTATTGGCTTAGCACCCTACAACAGGTAAGAGTAAAATACGTCAAGAGACAATTGTGGAAGTGACAGAAACTAACATTTGTTTAAAGTCTAATTTGTGTCCAAATGAATACGTGAACTTTTCCGGTCCCTACCAAGTAACTAGAGACACTGGAAAATCGCGGAAATGTTTAAAATAGTCTCCAATAAACTGTATTATATTAGCCGTGACACGTGTGAACAGTTTTGGGACAAATCACTCACGCTTTTATGTTGTGCTCAGGTACATACAGGGCAGTGAAGTCTACTGTCACCAAATAAAGCGAATTTTACATGTCTCTACCAATGACTAGGGACAGGAGGTTTTCGCTAAAAGAATTTTGCACCAGTTTGTTTGAATGCGTCAAGTGAACATCTGCAGCTCTGTTTCATGGTTATAGGCAGCTTGTCTTTGTGTTGAGGTGTCACTTATTGGACTGTACCATAGCCATCTTAAGTATTGTAGGTGCTGAGGAGAAGGCAAGGCTCAGGTATGCGGCTGGGGGTGGGGACAAGCGGAGCGCTATGTGGCCCCCACCACCACCCTGCTGTTCTGCCTTGCCTTCTCCTCAGCTCCCTACAATAGAATGCTGAGGCCTTCGATCTGGAAACCCTGCCAGGAAGGGTCATTTTAACACTTATTTTAGCTCTCCAAAGGCAATGGGTGTAACTGATTCGTTATTCTGCCCTCCATACCGGCGAATCAAGTGAAGCCATTGCCGTTGGTGAGACGAAATAAGTGTTAAAATGACCCTTCCTGGCAGGGTTGCCAGATCCAAGGGCGCTGCCTTCTACTAAAGATGGCTATGATTGTACCAATCAGAACAAGGTTAACTGAGGACACCACACGCTTGCGATTTGCAGGTAGAACCCAGTGACGATGGGTATGTACCGTTGATTTCCACAAAAAAGATTTTTTCACCAAATTATTTAAATGTCTTAGTTCCTCTAATGTTAATTCTACTACAGGTTAGAAAGAAAGTGTGTATTTTTATGGGAGAAATTGGCACAGGGAAAATTTCTGCCGCTAGTTTCACTGCAACCACTAAGAAACCATAAAAATACGAAACTGTAGTAAAATTTACTTTAAATAGGCTTGGAAATGATAAAAGTCACTTCACTTAATTTTAAAATGTAAACAAATCAATTTCGTGTTTCAAATATGTTGCAGTGTGTTCGAAAAGAGGTTTTTTTCTACGAAAATATTCCATGTGTGCCCATTGTGACAACGTACGTAAAGAAAACACACTTCAGACAAGGTCGGAACCTTATTGTTAAGACACCACGCTTATTAAAGTACTGTTTATTAGCCCTCCAACATGGCTAAAAACGACCTTTACATATTTCTGTACTTCAAAATGTACTTACCAAATGTATGTGAAACTCAGATTGCGACCTGCACTGAACTTAAGGGTGCTCGGTACGGTATGCTACACAGTGAGAAACATGTGTACCGTTATTGAACATTATTGAGAGAACGAATGTATTGAAAGTATATCGTTTTCGGAAGTAGGTGTCGTAAAGTCGTATAATTGTCTAAGACATTTGATATATATAAACATCTTGTAACTTTTTTAAGAAATAAATCTGGAAAATACATCTTTCTTTAATATCACATAAAACCATGTCTTAGACATGTACCTTGCCATGCTCTATAGCATGTTGCAAGCTGAACATTTTTGGAATAATAATAATCCAGTAAAAACATCAATTAAAATTAATTAGTTTCAGTTTTTTACCCGACGAAAACAGGGCATCTACTTGTGGAGATATGTTGTTTATATCCCCAGTACCTTGAGTGAAAGCGGAGCAGTAATGAGGGGATAATAAGTGACAACTCATGTTACCAAAACTGACAGGGATTATCTGCAGGGCCGTATCTATCATCTAGAGCCCGATTCTCACGAAAATTCCTTCAGTCGGGCCATGTGGTAAAGACGAGTTGGGGTGTCATTTTATTTATTTTGCCAGTACAAATGTTTATGAAATTGTGAGATATGATTACGTATTTTAAGGTTAAAAATATAACGTACTCGTGTATTTTGATTCTTCAGCAATCTAGTGGCTTGTTCGTCAGTGAGGTCGGTGTAAACGACGTCACAGTAGTCAAGCAACGTCAAATTAGTGCCTGGAAAGGGTATTTTTTAATGCGCAAGGGGAATTGATTTTTTAGGCTTTTTAGCGAGTGAAGGGTGGCCAGCGTTTTTCCTTCATATACTAGCTACGTGGAGAGACCAATTTTAAGAGCTGTTCAAAATGAGTCCTAAGTTTTTCACTGAGAATGTCAACTCGATTTTCGCATTACCAACACAAATTTTTGGAAAATCGGCAATAACAGTTTACTATATATTTTTACTTTTTCTTTATAATCGATATGGAAGCTTCCGATTTAGATTTCCGGGTTAGCATATTCTTAACCTACACAAAATACTGAATAAAATGACACCTTACTCGTCTTTTTTTTTACCGCCTTATAGATGGCATTCTTTCACTCAGCTGATAGACTAACAAGCTTATTGCCTTTTCTCAATTGGTTCATTACAATATTATGTTTAGAACTATCTATGTTTTGAAGATACTTCTATTGAAAATTGTGTACAGTTATATAATAAAAATCAAAACTGCTCGGTATTTATTCTCCAATACACCAGTAAGAAAGCATTTTAGAATCAAATCATTAGAATAATAGATAGCATAAGAGCCCCTTATTTAGGCAAATCCCAATTTCAGACACAGAAAATACGCTGCCGTCCTTGTAAATGCATAAAATTGTTACTTTGGAAATAAAAAAATATCAAATTTTTCATAACAATCGAACCTTCCATAACACAGCCTCAGTATCGGCGAATTTGTATGTCGGTGCAATAGTTTAGTTTTCTTTGGTTTGTTTTGTTTTTATTATGTTCAGTTTAAAATATGGGGACGTACAACCCTGCAATAAAAAAGGATTCATATTTTCAAACATTACGAGTGTTTTAAAGAATTACATGTATTTTAAAAATAAGTAGATAAAGCGGTACAAAAGACGAGTATTAAGGTGTGATTAACAGTTTATTAATTTTTCACATCTCACAGGTCTCTTTTCTTTAGCCCTCTAGGCTTCTTGTTGGACTGTTGTTATGTAGGGGGGTTCCTTTATATCAGTTTTCAGGAACCTTTTGAAATCTGAGCTTTTACACTTTCTTCAAGCAGACATTCAAAGAAACTGAATACAATGGTGGAAATAGCTTTTCTATATTCCTACAGGTTCGTAAGTTACGCCTAGTGAGAATCCCATGAATCTCAGGAGAATTTGGAGGTAAAACGCAATTTTCTAAGCAGATCTGCGCCTGAAAACAATAGCCAATTACATTATTTAATGTTGCAATTGAATTAAATTACTTATTTAACACAGAATACAGAAGTTCCGGCCTAGTGCGTAGGTCACTGACTACGAGGGAAATTGAGTGATAAAAGCACAAATACAAAGCAATTGAGCGAAACGAAACAATATAAATTACCTTCATTAATATGTACTTATAATTACATAAGACTCATAATGTTACTAGTTTCCGAAGTACCAGTGACAAGTTAGTGTGTCAGTTAGGGAGGCAACTGTAGTTCACATATTTTCTGCGGACACACAAATGTTTGTCGAGCAGTATGTACGTGAATGTTCTGTTATTGAATTGACTCTAACGAAGCCTAGCGACGGCCTCTACACTACTATTCACACTGGCTTGTTGACGTTTCACACTTCGCCAAATTAGCGAAAAACAGTAGCTTCGGACCCCGAATAAAATGTTTCCCGTCTTGTGATGACATCGCGCCTTTAGTGTGTTACTAAGGAAAGTATGGAGATTATTTTTCCCGTCTATTCTACGTCTCTAAAGTTCTTATTTCCAAAAGACCCCTTCAATGCATAATTACAGAATTTTTGTAAAGTAATCATAACTCTACTTAAAAACCATTAAAATTTTACTGTAACACAATGTATAGGTTAAGTAATAAAGAGCTGTATGAGTTGAACACATTACATTTTAGTAGAAATGATTAATATAGGTGCGTTATTTTGGTAGCATATAAAAGGATGTCTTTCATCTTCATTCAAGGCCGAAAAGGACATCACTGAAAATATCTTTGTTCAAAATTCGTTAATCATATTGCAAATGAGAAAAATATTTACGTGTGCTAACCAGTGGCAATATGCATTCGGATCAGTTTACAGTAAAATAGAGGGAGGGAGAGAACTTTCTCTTCAAAATATAACTCATTTTTACCAATGACATATTCAGACAATTCTTGAAACCATTCGTTCGTAGATTGTTGAATGATAAACATCATAAAACGTATATATATATATATATATATATATATATATATATATATATACATATACTAGACAGTGAAAATAGTAATACGTTTCGGAGTTATAAAAATCAGAGCACCTTCGGTGTAAAGAATGTTGTACGTAGTTCAAATAGTAGCAGCTCCTACAAAAATTATTGAAAAAACACTACGGTACAATTAATTTGCATATATATTTCACGGTACATCTGTATAATTATTTACCATTCGTGAGATTTTACCAAACAAATTTACAAAGACATTAAAATAAGCACAATTAAGTAATCTAATGTTTCATTAAAATAAAAATACTTTCACTTTTTTGAAATTGTAAATATAATCACAATATAAATACTATTAATTAGTGTGTATAGCTTTATTATCTTATCCTGTTCATTTCTAACGCGAAACAATTAATCGAACTTTCTAACTGTCTGCAAATGTTAAATCTATCTTAATGTACTTACTCTTTATCTGATCTCTTTAAAGTAATGATCTGACTTAAACATATTTCATTAAAGGTATAACGCAACTACTGCCATGTCACTAACAAAATCGTTTAAGAATAATAATTTATGAAATTAGCACCAGTGCAGAAAAATACACGTAAACTTGTATTTTCTTTCGAATATCGCCAACTTATTTTCTGCGACATTGTACATGAAAACGAAGTGTTCAGTTCAACTATGGTTAATTCTACTACAGGTTAGAGAGAAAATACGTTTTCTTATGGGAGAGCTTGGCACAGGGAAAATTTCTGCAACTAATTTCACTTCAATCGTTAATGTACCAGATAAATACGAAACCGTAGCAAAATTAAACTTAAATAAATTTGGAAATTATAAAATTATTTTAACATAATTTTTAAGTGAAAATAAACCGATTTCGCGTTTTAAATTATGAACTTAATGCAACTTAAAATTCAGAAATGCTCTGTGCTTGGTCAGTTTGGTGCATTTGCGATACCAGCGCTCAAGCGGCAGAAACTTTCCCTGTGGCAAACATATCACATTGATATTTCTAACCTGTAGTAGAATTAACCTTAGTTCAACTCTAGAGGCCGTGTCCGAAACTATTTAGGTTACTAAATCAACTACGTGACCAGGTTAGTGAAGTAAATATTTGGGGGTTCAGGTACTGAGGTGAAGTAGCATGCAAAATTCCGAAATACCTTCGTAAATTCGTCGGCTGCTGTTCACTTACGTTTTATACTCCGCTTTTAGGCTGAAAAAAAAATCCATTAAAATAGTAATA
>PNEQ01016857.1:133612-151840 GCA_003012365.1 Medauroidea extradentata
GCCTCACTTTGTGTCAGTGACTTGTGTGCACGTCTGCAGACTTGCTTCACGGTCAGAGATTGGATGTTTTGACATTCGTGTGTCGTGGGGTTTTACACGCAAATCACAGACGTGTGGTGTTACAGTAACCTTATTGTGATTGGTACAGTCAAATGAGAAACGTCACAGTTCAAAGGCACGCTGCCAATATCAATGAAGCAGAACTGCAGACGTGCACATAAGGCACTGGAACAAAGTGGGGCAAAATTCTTTTCGCGAAAAGTTCATGTCTCTAGTAATAACGTAAATTAAAAGCCCGGAGTGTTATTTTGTATGTAGCAAATAAATGTTTTTATTTAAAATAAATTTAGTATTTTCTAAATAAATAAACCCTAACACAAAATAAATATTATAGTAGAATTCGTAATTTAGGATGTGAAAGAAACAGCTAATTAGTTTATATATAATAACGAATTGACAATATATTCAAAAGTAAAAAAAAAAAACCGACACCGAAATACCAACAAGTTTATAGCTGCCGCACGCAGCACTGTTTCATAACGTTCGAATCTATTTACTCTAAATTCCCAAACCCTAAATATGTAAAAGCTTCGTTTCGGACACGGCTAGACACGTAATGGAATTCTTTGTTTGTTGGCCAGACTGTGTGCACTACACCTCCATGTAGCAGCAGTTTGAGAGAGGAGCCGGTTATCAGCACAACAATCTTCGCACGTATCGGGTCACACGTTGCTTGCTCTTGGACTCGCAGTGGAAGAAGTGTCTAACGACCATCCAAGAAAATATACAAATGTTAACCTAGTTTGCTGGATTGCCCTTGTCGTGACTAAAAGCCTTAAATGCAGACCTTCCACCAATAAAATTAAATGGTCACCGCTTAGTGTTCCATAACCTAAGCAGTTCGGCGGGAGCCTTGCACGCTAGTTCAGCGCTTGGCTCGTTGAAACTAGGCGGCATTTGATGCACGCTTCAAGGTCGACCTTACTGCTCCATCGCTTTTGAGCCTCTCACGGGCGGGCAGGCGGCGCTCTTAATGTAACATAAAATTCAGGAAAGCTCTGTGATGAGTCATTTTGCACCCATTACCGATACCAGCGTTCAAGTGACAAGAAATTTTCTCTGTGCCAAACTTTTGACGTAGTTCTTTCAAATTAACCTCAGTTCCAATGCAGTCCTGCTTCTTTGTTATTGGTAGAGTGTCTTTGCGTAAAGACGTTTCTCATTTGACCATACTAGTCAGAATAAGACTCTGAATAACACACGTCCGTGATTTGCAGTAAAACGTTAAGACACGTGAGAGTTAAATTCAGCCAATCACTCACCATGAAGCAGAGCTGCAGATGTTTACATAAGGCACTTAAACGAAGAGGAGCAAACATCTTTTCGCGATAACTTCCCAACCAATGACTAAAAAACCGGAAATATTCGCGTGTACTCTGGCCTGAATCTCCAAGAGTATCAGTATTCCCAAGCATATAGCAGCTACTTATTTTGATATCGTTTATTCACACTTTTCAAACCCTTCTATGCGATAATTCACACCGGTACTGTGTGAAATTAAATACATCAAACTTTGGCTCGTTTGCTCCCAGTATAGATTGCAAGGAAATTGGGAATGCAATTTCAATTTGTAACTTCTTACTATTTAGCGAACAGTACTGTAATAATAATAGAAGTTGAAGTGGTTACTTTATCGTGGATGTACTGTACCACACCACTAGGCCTATAATTACTGGCTTGTTTATTGTTAGCTCAGCACTCTTTAGGGAGTGTAAAATAAGTTAACATCAAATTGTGTAAGAGACACAAACTTACAATTATTTGAATTGTATGCTCAAAACTAAATTGGCTTCCCTCTACCAATGACCGAGCAGAAGGCGACAACGAGGTTTGTTTTCACCGGTGGCGCGTGCCACGGAAGCTAAAGTGTCTGTGGACTCTACTATAGCTTGTTCACCATAAACTGAGCACTTTTGAAGACCACCATGTCTATAATAATAATTTCAAAATATTATTAATTGTTACATCAAATGTAAACTTTTGTGTTAGACATAATCTATACACTGATTGTGTAGTAGGTTGCTTTGTTTACATTAAAATGTGACAGGAAACAAATAAAAACATATGAAGAAAATAATGTAACCACGGTTTTAAGAAGTGCTCACTTTATCCCGAACCATCTATATCAGTGTCTTCCTCTTGGCTGCTAATTTTCGTCTGCCCAGCTGTTCTGCGCAGGACTACTTTCCCCTCTTTCCCCCAACCACTTGACAGTTTAGATTAGTTTACAATGTTGAAACAATGTTGCTGTCCAGGTCGTAGCCAGGTTTGAGATGGAGGGCATAAATAATTGAATTTATTTAATTTAATGTCTTATTTATTACAATATCTATAAAACATTCTACATTAAGTTTACAACGCTTGCGATTCACCCTCTTTAAATAAACATTTAGAGATACTATACACAGTTAACCTAACTAAAAGTCTGATATACTATTCTAGTATTTAATTAACTAGCGTCTCTCTGTCTCTCACTATCTCAGTCCCTCGATCGCATAAGTCTCTGTCTAGAAATGTCTCACAATGAAGAGCTATAGTCCAACCTATTCATTCACTCACACACTTACTCATACCACTCCAAGAGTGTCACCGTCATCTACACCTGCGTAGTCTCTAATTTATCTGCTGGTCCAGCCTCGTCCCTCGCTGCCAAGTCCGTCCCGAACACTCACCGGCAAAACGCCACAGTCTGTCGCTGCTCGCAGTGGGCCGGTATTTATAGTCGCCCGCGACGACGCCCACAATATTCTCAGTGTTCGCCGACAATGATGGTTGGTATAAGCTGAACGTTCCAGTTGTTGCGGTGGTAACATTTAGTCACAACTGAGCTGAATGCTTGATACGGATGACTGACAGGTGAACACACATTCAGAAAGCCTGTGATTCCAGCCAGGCCCGAGTGGCCCGCGTCGCCAGGGACGGGAAGATGGGGGAGGAGGAAGGGCGCAGTCTGCCGTCTCGTCGCCGGGACTGGTGGTAGGGAAGGGGAGGAGGTAAGGCTCATTAGTAGGGTCACGATCTTTTCGCGAAAAGAATTTTGCCCCAGTTGGTTTCAGTGCCTTACATTCACATCTGCAGTTCTGTTTCATGGTTATTGGCAAATCGTCTGTGTGACATGACGTCTCTCATTTGACTGTGCCAATCACAATATTGTTACTGCAACACCACATGTTTTTAACTTGCAGGTAGAACCTCAAGATATGTGAAGGTTAAAACATCCAACCACTGAATTAGAAGCAGAAATGCAGTGGGCACATGAGACACTGAAACAAACTGGGGCAAAGTTCTTTTCGCAAGAAGTTCATTTCCCTATTCATCAGGTCACTCAGTCCAATGTCTTCGAGAGCACTGACTCGTTACAATAGTTTATGTTGGTTTATATTAGTTTTAAAAAAATTTGAAAAAGCTATGTTTCAATCAAAGGTCTTGTTAAGTTAGAAAATAACAGTACCAAATTTAAAAAAAAAAAAAAAAAAAACTGGTATTACTCCACAACTCGTGCGTGCTTAGAATTATGCATGCGCCGTTCAAACCAGCCAACAGCATGGTTTAGGTCGTTCTCGATTCAAATTGAGGATATTTAAGCTCACCTTGTCTAGAATAATACCAGAAAAATAACATTTATTGTGACCTTAGGTGATAACTTTTCAGTAAGATCAATCTATACTCTTTGATTTTTACTGAGATGGCTTTGTTTACATTAAAAGACCCAGGAAACTATATGTTTTCTGAAACGAAAAAAGTAACTGGGGTTTAAAAAAGTGCTTTCTCATTTTATCCTGAAAAACCTTTAGTCTCCTCTATTACTTTCATACTCTTTGGAGTGTCCACAACCATCCGTCGGCGAACATCTGGGCGGCGGAAGATATCACGTGTCGCGCGTCTGGGGGGGGGTGGGAAAAGGGGAAGACACCCCCTCAATCGCGCCACTTTAAGAGGGGCAAGGGGGCGGTTGGGCGGAAAGATCTCGGATCGATGGACAACAGCATGGTCGGTGTGTCAGGGGGGAGGCGCGCTGCAGGGGCGAGATGGCTTGGCTTCGCGCGCTAGAGGAGAAGTGAGGGGTTGGTTGGTGGGCGAAGGGTGCGGCAGGAGGGGTGAGGGTAGGTTGTGGGCCTTCTCGCAGAGGGCGGGAGGGTTCCGTGTCACGCGAGAACTGAGAGGACTCTCTTCCCTGAGGGACCCAGCGGTGGCGGGCGAGGAGAAGGCTTCGTCCGGCGAGGGACCCGGGGATCGATACTCGGCTTGCGCGTGGTCACCCATGTGCGCTATCCACCGTGACAACCCACTGTGGCACGACACACCACTATTCTGGCTCCATCAATCTTCTTGCTACAGGGTAAGTCCTTTAAGGGCGTTCACGTGGCAAAAATGCGTGAATTTATAGAATTGTATGGCATAGTGTTCGTTTAATGGACTTTACTTGTAACTACATTTTCCACTTGTACACATTTTTTAGACCTCATAGTATTCCCACAGTGACATGACAAAGTCAATATTTGCAAGCTGCGAGAACTGACTTACTTGACTAAAATAATTTACACTGAAATTCCTTTGAACTTTTTAAAAATATCTTAAAATGATGACAATTTACTTAAAAATGGCGTTTTTAAAAAGGACAAAAGGACTTTCTCGTGTGTTGTTAAAATTTTAGCACATTACCTATAATATCCTATTTTAGGGTAAATTATTTCATTCCAGTAAGTCACTTGGTTTTTGTTATTCCTATGTACCCATTACTTGCAAATTATGAATATGACACACCTTCATGGGAAAACTATTAGATCTAAAAAAAATCTGGTAAGTGGAAAATGTAGCTAGGAACATCTATAGTAGAAACGAACACTATGTCATGCAAATACAAAATCATAAAATTTCCCACGTGAACACCCTTTAAGGTTAGAGCTAGATGCTAAATTTAATTTATAGTTTTCCTGCAATATTATTTTTTTGTAAATGTGACCATGTAGAGGCATAGAAGATATTTGTGATGAAATTTGGTTGTCATAATACAGTATATATTTGTCTTATATTGGATTTTAAACCATTCTTGAAAATGAACCTGTAATTCCTTTGCAATGTTTCTGCATGATAAATTAAGTAAATATTCCATTATAATTTATGCAAAATAGTTTACTAAGAATATATAATATATCTTGCCAAAGAGAAAATTCTGGTAATACAGCTTGAATAAATGTTAGGCTCGAAAACTGAAAAATAAAGACTCCGCCTAAAGGAGCTGGGTACCTTCCAGCGCATTATTTAATATACTGTCTGTCCAGCACCAAACACATAACAAGCACAAGACGCGAATTCATTACTAAGCTGGAGACGAAAATGTAAGTACGAGATGTTGTACGACATTTTACTTGCACAATGTGGCAACACAGCATGGTGAAAGTCCCCTCTTGCGCTATTCTACATCAAGTAAACATAGAATCATGTATCGACTGCTCATGGTTTTAACCTGCACCCATAATATGCAGGTTATAACAATAGAAGTAACATAAATATGATTATATCTCTGGGATGGAAGAGGGTCTAATTACAGTGCAGTGTTGCCACATTGTGCAGGTAAACTGATGTAAAAATTTTCGCACTCATATTATTGTCTCCAATTTAGGCCAGGATTGGCTTGGCTTGCTTGTGATGCGGTTGTTTCTGGGTACTTTGCATGTGTGGAATTATCGTCAATCAATGAAAACTATAAGAAGTACAATTTTCACAAAATAAAACATTTTGGGTTTTATAATTTCGTGTAACCGCCATTAAAATTTAGGCAAAATATCAGTATGTTTAATTGTAGTAATTGTTCGCGTAAAGGCGTTGCCAATTATGTATTTAAACTTTGGAGAGTAACATTTCGTTGTTATCCAAGTTTCAGTTCGGTAACTTGTTAAATTGTTCTAATAATGGCTACATGAACAGTTGAAATCGTGAATTAAACTGCTAATTATTGTGAAAATTGTACCCATTCTGGTTTTTACTGATTGACCATAACTCCAGTAAAATGTACAATAATCAACCGAAAAATATCCAATGTCCTTAATGGGAATGATATGTCTACGTTTTAGATTAAGGTTTTTTTGCCATAATCTTTGTTTGTTTAATTTCTGAAAATTTAATGTCGTTAGGGCATAAAATATGTACTTATAGGATTGCTGATATAATAAATAACTGTATGCTGGTTCTATTGAGGCTTCTGAAATCAATGAATGTAATTGACAAATATTACACTCCATGTGTTTTTCTACATGTTAAACTACTCCAGGTATTTCATAAATGCTAACTTTATATCAACAAAGGAGTCTTTAACATGGACATTTTAGTATAGAAACTCAAATATTTGTATTCTTATCCACAACGAAGCTCATGCATTACGACGCAGACTGAGATCCAGACACTCAATCATCTACCTCGATGGCAAAAGAACATGTGGCAGGCAAATTCAGCATTCTTAGTGTGTGGGGAAGGAATCGTGGCTGAGAAATTATTTCCAGAAGTCAAGATTTTCCCTGCATATCTAAGAAACATCATGAATTTCATCTACCTCGAGCTACACGGACAAGTAATATAATTCGCAGAATGTTTGGCAGATGTGCTGAAACGATCGTACATGGGGAAAGACTTTATCATCAAGAAGCTATTGTGGGGCTGAAAGGCGAGCAGCCCAGCACACAGTGAACGATTGCTCCAAGATAGGTTATGTAGGATTATTCACATACTTACTAGTGTAGCCAATGATGCAAGAGCACATACGCAAGATCTAGCTGTGAAACCCTAAATTCTTTGTAAGCTGTAAATCTTGTGATATGACATGTATGCCAAACCATAAATAAATGTTTACTTCAAAAAAAATGTATTTGGGTTGGCACCTGTGCTTACTATTTATGTAAATAAATTTGCACGATTCCAGGATGGTTCGTTCATTCAAATTTCTCAAAGAATAATATACCCTCGACAATAAAACATTTTTGAGCAAAGACAAAAGCCTTATCTCTGTTATAGTCGAAGTATTGAAATTGGAATATCAATATGATTATAAAATAATTTTATTTAAGCGAAATTTTGTACCATAGCGCCATTTATTTATAACGTAATACATATGCTTATGACAAACAAATAGTCCTAAATGTGTCCTTGTAAATACACATCGCACTGTCAAAGTAACACAGCCACATGCAAGAATTAGCAAATTGTAAGCAGAACAATGTTAAAGCTTGGTCACACTTGTAACTTTTAGCATAGAATGATTTTTAAATATAGTGAATGGCCTAAATTTAAGAAAGTATACATTTTTTACAAGAATAATCTTAAACATTGCCAGAGCTACTTTTTAACCCATTGCATTAGTTCTTTATTAGAGATAGGAAATTTCGCGAAAATATTTTTGCAGCACTTTGTTTCAGTGCCTTACGTACGCACCTGCATCTCTTCTTTGTGGTCAGTGATTGGATGTTGTAACACACGTCTGGAGGTTAAACCCGCAAATCACAGACGTGATGTGTCACAGTTATCCGTGTGCTGATTGGCACAGTCAAACGAATAACAACTCTACCAATAACCATGAAGTTGAGCTGTAGATGTGCATGTAGGGCTCTGAAAAACAAAGTGGGGCAAAAATCTTTTCATCAAAAATTCCCGTCCATATTCATTATTAACCTATAAATATACGAAAAAGAGTTATGATGCTATTACATCTGGAGTTATGACTAGAGGTGCGTCAATTTCGCGGATTCGTTTGACAGTAGCCTAAATTTCTCAGTCCTATGCACGCACTGGACACAGTCGATTATTCATTGGTAGAGAAGGTGATTTATCGCTGGAAATGTTGACTGCTTGCTAGGCATCAATGTAATGTATTTATGTCTGACGCTTTTGTTTCATTACTGGCGAGTCACTATTTGACTGGGTCAGTGATAACTCTGGTGAACTACTACTGAGCGTCTGAGATTCGCCTGTAAACAGCTAGACTGTGCTACATAACCGTCCGCCAATAATACATGACGCAGGACGCTACACTGATTTGCAGAATACGCTGGCAGAAATCATTCCCGCGATAAAACACCTTCTCTTTTCATTGGCTTATAACATTACAAGCAGGTAGCACGCGATAGCCCTACTTATTAATTCCGTATTTACTACTGGCTTACAGTAGTCAAATGCGTTTCGTGACAGCCGCCAGCTAATCACTTATGTGGTTAGGAAGTATACATTTTTGGCGTTCAACCAGACCTAGAATTTATCTGCGAAATTGACGTACTTCGAGGGTCTGATGCAATGCTGAACCAAGTCCATTTTTTCTTCCTAATGCGGGAAGCTGTTTTCGTTTATCCCAAATTAGACGTATATATGACTAAATAAACACGATCAAAGAATGTAATAAGAACTACTTTATGTACGTACATCAATACTGAATTTCATGGTTAAGGTCTGAATTTTAAACTTATTTTTCCAAGCATTTAAGAAAAAGGACTTGGTTTAGTATGGCATCAGACCCTCCATTCTACTTTGACAGTGCGATATCTGTATTAAAATCCTTCAGTAAATTATTTGTTTGTGAGAAAACCGACTAAAAGCTAAGCGTGTTTGCGTATTTTCTATCCCTTTTTCTCTTCTACACTCACAGATTCTCCACTCCGGTCAATGGCTACCTTGGTTTCCACCCTCAGTGTGTCTTCTCAGACGAGAACACGCTCAGTTGTGCTCACAGTGTATGTCCGTCAGTCGGTGTTCAGGTCTCTGCTATTGTATAAGGGACACTCCGTAAGGTCATTGGTGGATGGTAAACCGAAGAAAATATTGTTAAACTGCACACGGTGCTCGTTAGAGTTGCCACTGTGGGTACGTACTTGAAACAGCATGTTCTGACAACAAAATAGTTAGCTGCGAAGCATTAATTATGCATTCACGATGAATTTAGAAGTTCATGTTCTCTTTCAGAACACTTGCGACAGAACTTGTGTTTTATGTCTCCATAATAAGTGAGGGACAGAATGGAAGTAAACTCTTTACTTAATAACTTAAGGAACTTCTACATTACTGATCGGTAGGGACTGGAAAATTTTGCGAATTGATTTTTTAACAACCTTGATTTCAAACGCTTGTACGCTTTGTTGAATTATGAGATTTGAGCACATCGCCCTGAATAATTTTGAGCCAATTAGAATGTGCTGTCAGTTACTGTGTGAAACTGGCTACTCAGTGAAGCAGCAGCTAATGAACAAATTGTCAAGGTTTGTATATACACAGAGCAATGGAATCTAACATACATGACAATGAACTCACAAAATTATCCAGTACCTACTGATCTGTCCTATTAGAAGTTACCTAAATTGAAATAGTATTTTGTAACGAAAATTTACATTTTTGTGACAAAATTTTTTTATACTTGTGTTATAGTATTCACAAGAAAATCAGTTCAAATTTGACTTGACATATCTCAAGATATTACTAGTATTCGCCGTTACAATCAAATATGTCCAGGGTGCTTTTATTGGAATACAATATTTTTATTGTGCTTTTGATATGTTTATTATGTTAATTTTGTTAATTTCTTATACATACACATACATACACACCCCCTACAGTATTATTACTGCCTATTTGTATATCAACTTGATTCATAATAATAAGTCTTTTAAAGGGGACTGATCCCTGTCAGATAGGTTTTACGGTTTTTCTTATAAATCAGGGAATAGACACATTGGTTTACTTTTTTCACGTTGGCAAGGCAATTTTATTATTTCATTCACTTTTTGGAATCCATATGGCATTGTTTCTGTTAATGTTGCGGCAGCTGTAGTCGCTCCGGTAAATAAAGCAATGTTTCCTCTTCAGCTGTTTCCCGTTGCAAAATAATGAATATATTATGGTTCCAGCAATTACAGAAAATCGATTAAGTTTGTATCTATACCCTGTCGTGACAAAAATTTTGATATATCGTCTGGAACAGAAGTTATTGAGAAGAAACAGATAAATCCATGGTGGTAGGGATCAGTACCCCTTTAAAAAGAAAGTATTAGAGAAGAGGAACATAAATCCAATATGGCGTCAAGTAATCCGGTCAGGCTGGGCGCCGCGAACACGTGTGGCAATTGTTTACTTTCACCGCGGAATCCTTCGCAACCAGCTCCGTCGTATAATAGGGCCAGCACGATTATCGAGATGAGGTGCTGCGCCCTGATGTTGCCGGCTCGCGGGGCGCGGGGGCGTGAAAATTGCCCGTGTAATCGGCGGTTTGTGCGTAATGACAGTGTTCTCGACGACCGGGCTGCGACGTATTTAGAATAGTCCGAGAAACGGCCCGGACAAGCTTGGTTCGCTGGTGCACGGTACGTCAGGCGGTCGGTAGATAAATAAACGCTAAAAACATCAACTGATTTCTACGCTTTTTTCGAAGCCAATATGGACAAAATACTCAATGACAATCCTAGATAATGGTATTTGCCAACTTTATGAGTAAATATTTAACCAGAATTACTAATTCGTTACGCGTGATATCTTGCGCCGCAGTTAAATGCACGATGTTCCTGCGTCAGAGATTGTGCCTCAGAAGTTCGTAACACTGGAAACAACTGTGTTTAAAACGTTGGCTAAAACTATTGTCTAGGATTGCTATTGTTTAATTTTCGCAAATTGGCTTCAAGAAACCTACAGTTATAGATTAACGCTTTTAGAGTTGAATTACTTACCACGCCCTCGTAAGGTTGTTCCAAGTGTGTTTAATACCAACAATATATATTGTTACGAAATAGTATCAGTTTTGCAGACGATCTTCAAGAGCACGGTTTCCTCTTACGAAACAATTTCAGCTCGCATACTTTGCTGACAACGGTGCGTTAAAAGTCAACATTTGCATATTACGGTACCCTGCAAATAGTGATAACAAGTTGACGTACTTGAACGAAATAATTCACAGTGATATAACATGTCATAGTATACATAACGAAATATTAGAAAAACGCATAGCGAACACCTTTTGTATTTTAAAAAATTGCGGAATTTGCAACTTTTTCCCTGCATTTTTGCCTTTTTTTAATTCAAAATATTACGTTGTGAATTTATAAATACTTGGTTACGTAGTTCACGGCGAGCTATTTAACTGTCAATCATTTCATTTTAGTAAGGCAATTGTTTTTCACCATTTGCATGGCAGTGTAACGTGTAAATGTTGAGTTTGAAACGCCTTTAGGGAAAACTATGCGATTTCATAAAAAGGAAACTGTACTCACAAATATGGTGTACAAAACGGAAACTATTTCTTGTGTGACATTTAATCTCATGTAAACAGTCTTAGGGTAGCCGCCTGCCTTAAATCGTCGAACGTGCGCAGATCTTTGGCCGTTACAAGATAATTCGAAAACTGTATTCAACACACATTATTGATGTCAGCCCAGGAATAGCATTCAAAGAACGTCACACGCGTATATGCCAACTTCAGGCCCTCCACTCTAAATCCGAACCAGTATACAAGCAGTGAACTGTTTTATCACTAAATTAACTTCAGCAAACAAGCATGTTTCTGACGGATAAACCTGTACAAATCAGTACAGTTAACAGGCAGGTGAAAATCACTGAGATTGGATGGAAATCACTTTCAAATCAGTAGCATTTTGTCACTGAAACATTCAGCTCAGTTTCACCAGCTTCAGTGGCTCATTTTTTGAAAGAATGTTTGGAATTTCACAGATGTTGTCCAATTCTCACTTATTCGAGATTGAAGTGTCAATTTATATCAAAAGTTAATTTTCTCGTTGTCAAAAACGCGTTTTTTTTTTTTTTGCATCCCGACACCTATGTATAAAAGTCTTGGAGCAGAATCTTTTAAGATGTATGGGCATATCAAATAAACCTACATACTTAATATTACGTCATAAGATGACTTGCGCCTAGAGACTAGGATGAGGCTTGATGCACGTTCTGTGCCGTCTTTAGTAGAAGGCCGCGGCCTTAGATCTGGCAACCGTGCCAGGAAGGGTCATTTTAACACTTATTTTTAGCTCTCCATCACGGTCGTAGAAGAACAGGTCTGGACACTCACCTGGAAACTTGACCCCCTTGTTGTTTGGCTGTAGTTCACCAAGTTACCGACAATATTGTGTTTTATTGTCGCTGCAGTTAGGGCGGTCGGACTCAAACTCCGCCCACTTCCTTTCCACTAACATAAACAATTTATCAAAACGTATTTTTTTATCAATTTATATAATACTTCCTTCACTCACAAATTTAAGAAAAGGCTCCAGCAATCTTTATTTACTTTATAAATTTAACAATGGAAAAAAGTGGGCGGAGTTTGAGTCCGACCGCCCTAACTGCAGCGCCAGTAAAACACAGCATTCTCGGACGAACTACAGTCAAACAGCAAGGGTGTCAAGCAAAATACATTGTTAGATAGGCGAGTGTCCAGACCTGTTCTTCTACGACCGTGCTCTCCATATACAATGGCTCTGCCTGATTTGTTATTGTGTCCTACATATCAGCGAATCAGGGGAAGCCACAGCCGTTGGTGAGACAAAAGAAGTGTTAAAATGACCCTTCCCGGCAGGGTTGCCAGATCTAAGGCCGCGGCCTTCTACTAAAGACGGCTATGCCTTATCACTTCCACACTTGTAGGAGTCGAATGTCCAAATTACGTTCTATCAGGCAGCCAACTTAATAAATGCACTACACGGAAGTTTTGATTGGTTGTGTGCGGTGTAGTTTTGGGTGTCGAATATGCTGCATATACCACCCAGATGTTCCTACGAACTAAATTAGAGTGGCTTTTTTTTTGTTAGTTACAATGCATTGCTTTATAGTATGTTATATTATGATGTACGTTTACGTTACAGCAAACACTATGTTTACACTAAAAGGATTGAAGCAGATGTTTACTGCATGATGGGGTGAGTACGACGAACCTAACATTTCCTTCATCAAAGATCTTCGTTTTAGTTAATTCGTGTAGAATAGTTTTCTCAAATGCACGTGGTTTTTATAATATTACTCATACTGAACCTCTATGACTTCTATTACAAGAGCATCCATCTACAGTACAGTAGTTGAGATGAAGCACAAGTGTCATATCTCTGATTTGTTCATTTCACGTCTGAAATTTTCTAGATTGTATGTTGTGATATACCATATGTGTTTTGTAAGCATTGTTACCGATAGTTTGCGAGCCATTCAAAGAAAGATTAAAAATTTATACTTTAAGCGAATTACTCAACCTCGATCAAGATAAAAAGATGGAAGTAAATTTACAACCATCCTTACCAATAACTTGAGAATCATTTGAAATAATATTTTGAAATTTATATTTTGTATGAATATCTCGACCCTGGAATAAGTAAGTACATCGCGGTTTGATCTGTTTCTATTTGTACCCATATTTACTACTGATTTTTAAACTTATTGATGTGGGAATGTAAGCTTCTACAGCCGGTCAGGGATAAAGTGAGCACAAAAAAAAACCTGCTAAAGTTCTATTTTCAGCCAATTCGTGTCTTTCCACGCGTAACGGCTAACGACGGGACATGTTTAACCTATCTGGACACGTCACTTAATGTTTACGCATGTAATATAAATTGTGCAGTCAGTAAGAATCGATACAGTTTGATTTTAAAAATCACTATTTACGTAAAATACAATTATGTCGATTTCAGGTGATTTTGGTTCAGTATTGTTGTATTTAAATAGTAAAATACATGTACATGCATTAGGTAATTTCGCTTCCAACCTTACAAGCAGTAAGGCAACTATAGTTAATGCTGAATGATATGCAGTAACAGCTAGTGATATTTTTCAAAGGTTAAATTTTTAGTGCTCACTTTATCCCGGACAATCTATACCTACTACATTAGCTTGACTAATCTTGACTGTTATGTAAATATTATGTTTATTAGTTATTTTGCGTCCTATGCTTGGTGAGAAAGTTGCGTAACCCTAAAAATATTTCTGAAACCCCTTATAGGTAATTCGGGATCAAACGAGCGCTTTTTAAACACTAGTTACTTTTTACTTTTCGGATTATTTATAGTTTCCTGCCACTATTTAATATAAATTAACTATCATTTATAACAATCGAAAAGTATAGATTGTGCTATACTCAAAATTTACTTTTGAGGTCGTAATAAATAATATTTTAAAATTATTGTTCTAGACACGATGGTCTTCAATGTGCTCAATTTATCGTAAACCGCCCATAACCATAAGCAGCAAAGCTTAGTTTAAATAGGTATGTTTGCACGTATAGGCTGTTCACGATAAAGTGAGCACTGCTTAAATGTTTCTTTCAGCCATTATGCAATCATATTAACCACCCTGAAACAAAATGCCATTGTAAACGTTTCACCATTCTCAAAACTTAAAATATTTTGCTCCAATAAAATACAGGTGTTGGATACAATAAGAGTTGGGGAGTACTCAAATTATAGTGAACAGACTATATTTTATTTTAATCGTGAAGAGCTCCAACTCACTTTTTATGACAAACAAATTATAACTTAATGGCTATCATTGCCCAAGATATCCCAACTTTCTGAGGGCTTTTGGAAAATGTTTATTGATTTAACATTTCAAAACTGCATTCATTGTCAATGACGCGAAATTTTTTTATTTAAGAGCTGTATATACCATATGTAAAATATATTCCAACTGGGCGGAAAAATTTAACTGCTTTTGAACGTACTAACGTCTGGTACAGTCACCTATATTTCCACACCTAGATTCTTGCGATGTTGTTTACAGTGATTTCACTTTTATAGGGCTGTAAAACTGCAGCGTCTTCAAAATACACACGTACAGTATCTATACAATTTTAAATCTTGGAATCTTATTAGCTCATATTATCAATAACAAAACGCCTCTATCATGAAGATAGGCAAAAGTTGCACTCGCTTTTTCTGATAAACCCCTCAGTATGAATCATAACCACCACACACGTTCTTGTGAAACGATAAACATTATTATACATAACCTTAAATCCAAATTATTATTCCAATCTTTTACAGTCTGAACTACAAAAAAATTTTTTCAAATTATTACAAGTTTTATCTGTTTTAAACAAAAGTTAACTATTTATCTGGACCAAACACACTTCTACAGCACTAGAAGTTCATTGGATTGTAATATCATTTGTTGGCTTCCTATCTCTCTATTTCCTCTTTTTTATGTGCGTGATAAATGATGATATTACTGGTTTTAATAGTTAGTGTAGGTTTTACTTAAATAATTTTAATTTTATATTATTTTAGTTCAGCGCACACACACACAAACAAAGTATAGTTCAGGCATGAATATTGCAATGTAAATGTAATGTATAATATAAAATCATGCATACATATTATTATGAAACATTGTACACGTGGTTAAGTACAAGAAAAGGCGAATGCCATAACTTCACCACAAATAAATGAATAATAATAATTATAACATATTTCTACAGCTTTGTATTATAGTTGTTAGTAACCACTGAATGTAATCAGTAGTAGAATAATTACTACTTTCTTGCTGATGTTAATGCATAATGCAGTTATTAGAATCATAAAGAGCTTTCTTTTCCATGCTCGACGTGTGTCTAAACTAGGTTATTTGAAGTGATTTTATTCCTGTGAAATGTGCTATTTTTCAACAGGGTTGGAACTATTTATTTAACATCCCAGTATCTGTTACAGTTTAATTCAGTTTCAATATGCCTACCTTCTTGTCATGTAAACTTTATAGTTTCCAGCACTTTTTATGATCTATCAATTGTCCTCAGAGCTACTCTTTGATATATTATTTCTTATGCTTCTGAGAGTATGAGCTTTGCGTTTGTAAGGGTTTGTCTGCTTTGTTTTCTCCAGTAGGTTTCAGACATATTGACTTCAAGGCAAATGCAATGTTACTACACGTGTATTGAATTTCTAGTGACTTCTAGTAGCTGTTGTTTTTCTCGCAAGATATCTATTCCGCGCACACGAGTGCAGTGTTCTCGTGCTTTCTTTATTCCTTCACAGTGGTCCTTTTGTACTGAGAGCTGCTTCACATCCAGTTTCTCTTCAAGTCCATCGCGAGCACTGTATTCATCCTGATAAAACCTGGTTCTCTCGCTTCCGAGACCCAAGACAAGTTTTTCTTCCTTGGAACATTTATTTTCCTCCTTTTGTGCAGGCTACGTGCGTAGCATACGACTTCATGGTAGTTAGCAATATTTATTTATCGTTTATCATCCGCATTTTCTCTCTCCCCACTTTCTTCAGCCACATCGTAACTCCTCCCCCCCCCCCCTCCAGACAACCACATGCAACATCTTATACTCTTGCCTCCGTCGGTTATCGCATTTACTGTTTCTCCTTCTTGACTTTACAATTATGAAACAAGGTTTCCTTCTTTCCGGCGTCACTCCTTTCCCTACCGAGCTAACTCGAGGACTTCCGTGGAACGCGGTCAGCGCAGTGGATAGAGCACTTACCTTCCATTAGGGCGATCCGGGTTCGATTCCCGGCGGTGTCAGTCCCCGGACTATCGCACGGGTTTATCGTACCGGCCGATGCCACTGCTCGGCGGGTTTTCTAAGAGATCTCCCGTTCTCTCCACTCTTACACTTCGGCGCTGCTCAATATTCTCCTCACGTCAGCACTTAACATCTAGCTCTTTACCGATTGTCACTTATTGGACTGTACCAATCAGAACAAGGTTAATTGCGACACCACACGCTTGGGATTTGCGGACAGAACCCAAATAAGACGGCACTTAAAACGTCCAATCACTGACAACAAAGCAGAGATGCAGGTGTTCACGTAAGGCACTGAAACAAAGTGGTGCAAAAATCTTTTCGCGGAAACTTCTTGTCTCTAACAATGAACGAATAGGCTGAGCTTCAGTATGCACAGAAAAACGGATTCAAGCGTTCTAGCATGCGGGTCATTTGTTCCCGAAATATTCCGCCTTATTTATTGCATAGTCGTCTTTCGTTTGGCAGTGCAGTCAGAAGAAGTTTAACACTGCGGCCGCAAACGCATATGCTTTGCAGAAAGAATTCCAAATACGCTGGGAGTTAAAGCATCCACTCACAAACTACGAAACAGAACCACAGTGAATACTTCTGATACAACATAGCTGTCTGCAGACCAATAACAGGCATCAAATGTTACAATAGCGGGATTCTTATTGGCTCAGTCAAATAGGGCAACAGCTCCAAGTACAAGCGAAAGTCAGTAACCTTCTGGTAAGCTGAGCATACGTTGAAACCGAGCAAACTGTCTGTGTTTTCCCGCGATAAACTATCATCTCTACTTATTGGGCGTTATGGACCTTACCGTTTTGCAGTGACGACAAAAAGAGTTTTGGTGAGGTTAATATTGACAAAACAATTTATGGCCACAAATAAACAGTTTTTTTTCCGTGTGCCGGTCAGCAGGGCAACCAACTTACTCTGCGCTCCCGACATGTTGCTGGCCAGCGAAGGCATATTGCTGGATTGAATGATTGAGTTTGCCGTCTTACCGACAGTTTCACTTCTGTAATCCGTAAATATTCTGTGACAGACAGAACATTGGCTGTTTCGGAATTCATATAATTGATCCTCGGATCCCTGAACCCTCGCAAGCTTCACAGCAATGCATCCTTCGCGATAAGGGTGCATTTGTGTATATACATACATTCCGAATTCCCAATTTAAATAAACAAACGACAACCGCAATGGTGTAAGGATGAGTACCCTTGAACCAAGGATATATGGAAGGGTGTATCTTGGATCCTTGGTATAATTCAGATACGAATAAAAAATGGCCTTATCCTTCATGATGTACTTTTGATAGATACAAGGGTGCGAAGGGTCCTACGAGGCACTATTCGGAATCTGCCTGTGCGCACGTAGGCCACTGAAATATACAAGATGTTCTAAAATGCAATTTCCCAAATGGATAGGGAAGTTGAAGGAGACAAATACAAATACATTTTTCCAGATAACCATGTGTCGGAGACAAGTATAGAGGGACAACAGTCAAAGCGATGTGTGCTGAACCCAATGTCAGACGACCGTCCCTTGGGCGGAGCTTGTGAAAGAGGAGGGGGTCAGTTGAGCTGTCAGGCTCTTTGTCCTTGCCTCAAAAGGAAAGGAAAAGGATGGGATGGAATGTGGGGTTGGGAACCTGGGCGAAGGTCGTACCGAGGGGAGGGGGAAGGGACAACATGTGGCGCTGT